>OY720680.1:104232273-104426773 GCA_963170755.1 Amphimallon solstitiale
TATTGACATTAGGATTGCACAATCGTCGACACTGGTGTAAATAAACTACAAAAGCCGGTATATATTATTATTATCATTGCTTAATTTGTGTCATTAATCTGAATATAGGAAACTCTCAATACAATCATGTATTAGAAATCGTAATTGTGTCGTTGTAAATAGACTGCTTTTTAGTTATAAACAAATACTAAACTCATTGGAAATTTTTATTTGCTTTTGCTTACTCAATAACAACTTTAGTCTGAAAATATGTATCCGTACCGGTAAACTAATATTACTTTTCTTTAGGAGTATCAACAAAAATATTTTGTTCACTAATGCTTTGTAAATATCTTGATATAGTAAAATTGATTGTTATCAAACAAAAACAATAATAGATTTAATTTCATTGTTATTACGTTCTTCCAGATTTACAATTCTATTTTTGAGTCTTGATGACGATGTTTTTAAGTATTACTTTCTTATACGTAGTATAAGGAAGTATTGTGATGATGAAAATTTTCCACCTCGAGATTTTTGCAGATGTCCACGTTTTGAAGTCCCCTGATACCAAAAAAGTGGTTTTTGAAAAATGTCTGTGTGTCTGTCTGTGTGTGACCACGATAGCGGTCAAACCGCTATAGCTATCTATTCCAAATTTTGTATTTAGTAGTATAATCTCCCTCTTGAGAACTGATTAGATTTTTAGCAAAATTGGCAGACCGGAAGTAGTAGTTTACTTCAGTGAAAAAATCGAATTTTGCCAATATTTCGTCAACTACTAAGTTTATACACATTTATAAAGAATTCATATGTACTTAAAATTAAAATTGAGAATAATTTTATTGAAAAAGTTTTTCGAAATTCCTACCGGAAGTAGGTCTTTTACTCTTATCGAAAATCAGTTTTTTGCGAATATTTTGCATGTCATGCTTTTTAGACAAGTACGTGACGAGTATAAAACTATTTAAAACATAATTTTCAATATCTTTTGTATAAAAAAAAATTCTAAATTCTTAAAATTGTATAGTTTGAAACGCTCATACGTATAAGAAAGTCGTGTGGTGGCCACACCTCATTTTTTTCGATGTAGTCCCAAACACAAAAGGAGAGGTGGGAGTGACTCGAAAACGAAAACGAATACTTTGAAATACAATAAAGTCATTAGCTAAATTCTATGTTTCTTCTACCTACCAACATGTTCGCTACTGAGATATTAATTATTTACATTTACTTTCGTATTTATTTCTGCACTGTAATTCTAATAGTGTAAAAGAAATAATTATGTCTTTCCATATTTCAAAGAATTTGAATCATATTAAATTATCATTTATATTACTATTATCCTTTAACTACACGCGCCGGTGTATTTTATACACCACGCGCAGAAAACACGTGAACAAATCTTTTATGTCGGCAACAATGATACCACAGCGCCACCTAACCTTTCATTATAGTGTCTAGAATAACCAGCAGTAGTTAGAGACAGACAGGTGAACAGAGTGTTTCGTATTTTCTTTGAATTAACCTAGAGAGACCTCGTGGTGAACAAAATACACCACGCGTGTAGCTATGTAAGTATATTTTCAAATGTTATTTTATTATCAAATATGAGATTTTACTGCTTTTATTGCTAAAAATTTTCTAATTTTTTAAAGGTTACGTTACGTGTTATTTTTTTCGTGTCAAAATGCGGGACCCACAACGCCTTACACAGGAAGAGCTAGAGGCTTTAGCACAAGTTATTTGTGATGATGATTCGGAAGAAGAAGTGGGAGGTTATGCAGATACATCGGAAGAAGAACTTATAAACGAAAGCGACCACAGCTCTGCTTCGGAACAGGAGTGCGACAATGAAACTGCCGTTGTCTCTGACAATGGAGTTAGAATGGTTGCAGGGGAAGAAGAATATTTTATAGGAAGGGATAAGGTGACACGATGGAGCAAACGCCCGCTTGTATCTAAATCCAGTAAAATTGCTAAGAAAAATATAGTGAGAATCTTGCCGGGACGAAAGCAATGTGCTCGAAATATAACTAATGAAAAAAACGCGTTTGAAAAATTGTTTACCGACGATATCATTGAACATATTCTTCTATACACCAATGTCGAGATTGAAAAAATGCGAGCAAACTTTGACAGAGCTCGAGATGCAAAAGATATTTCAAAAAACGAATTATTGGCATTTATAGGATTATTGTATTTAACTGGGCTTAAAAAAGAAAATCATACTCATTTTCTCGAGCTGTGGACCAAGGATGGGACCGGATGTGAAATATTTAGGGCCACTATGGGATGTAACAGGTTTCTATTTATATTGAGCGCTCTACGAATCGACGATAAGATCACGAGAACTGAAAGAAAAAAAAACAGATAAACTTGCAGCGGTACGGTTTGTTTTTGATCGTTTTGTAGATAATTGCCAAAATAACTATTGTCTTGGTGCACAAGTGACGATCGATGAAATGTTAATTCCGTTTCGAGGCAGATGCAGTTTTATCCAATACTTACCAAGCAAACCAGCTAAGTATGGGATAAAAGCATTTGTGTTATGTGACTCTAAGACCTTCTATGTTAGCAATATGGAGATATATTGTGGAAAACAGCCTGAAGGACCATATCAAAAATCTACTAAACCAAATGACGTAACGCATCGCTTACTAGAATCATGGAAAGGTAAAAATAGAAATCTAACTTGCGACAACTGGTATACCAGCTATCCATTGGCAAAGGAGCTACTTACTCAAAAGGTAACATTGGTAGGAACGATGAAGAAAAGCAAGAGAGAGCTTCCATCAGAGTTTCTCCCGGATAAAAAGATACAAGCAGGATCTTCCATATTTGGTTTCCAAGAAGATATCACCATCGTGTCATTTAGTCCAAAAAAAGGTAAAGCGGTAATCTTGCTTTCATCCATGCATAGCAATTCGTCAGTAGATCCCGAAACCAATAAGCCAGAAATTATTCTGGATTATAACTCTAACAAGGGTGGAGTCGATACAGTTGATAAGATGTGCAGCACGTATTCGGTATCTAGAAGAACTAGAAGGTGGCCATTACTTGTCTTTTTTCAGTTACTTAACATTGGAGGTATAAATAGTCAGGTCCTCTATAATGCCAATCATTCTGCAAATCCACACAAATACAGAAGAATATATCTAAAAGCGTTAGCAATGTCTTTGATGAAACCTCACCTCGAGGAGAGAGCAAAAATGAAAAGTCTTCCATCTGATACACGCAGCTTTACCTCGCGAAATATAGAGCGTCTTCGAAGAAACAGGATGAAGAACCACCGGCAAAAATACGAAAGAGGTGTTTTTGTTGTGGGAGACAAAAGAATAGAGTAACAACAATCACTTGTAATACATGCAACAAGCCGGTGTGCAAGGAACATGCTATTACTACTATTACTTGTCCAACGTGCAAAAATGACCAAGAAAATTCTGAAAATAGTGAATAAAAATACGTACCTAATCAATTTAAAAAAATTAAGTTCAAATGTTCTTTGTTTTTGGGTTTTCAATTTTTTTTCTTATATACCTTATAAGATTTATAATACATTTGTATACTTTTTATAAAAACACATTTTTTTCTTTTTAAATTATTTCGATATGAATTTTTGATAATATTTTCTCTGAAAAATAAATCAGCGAGTAATTTAATTTAGTGTTTTATTCTTAATTGCTTTAAAAGTTGATATTTTAACAGTGGTGTATAGAATACACCATGCGTGTACTTATGTTATATTTCAGGGCGCGTGTAGTTAAAGGTTAAACAAAGAATAAGACACGTGCGCCATCATTACTTACATGTACTACTATGTAATAGTAATATATTAAAATACAAGTTATATAAAACATCACTTTTAAGCACTGGTTTTCTAAAGAACAACTATCGCTGTCTTATAAACCTGTATTTGATATTATTTTTATTTATTATTTCGGATTTTCATGGTTCAAGAAGATTTAAAATAACAGACATGCTTAGTTTAAAAACTCTAGAATTTAGTTTTCTTTATGTTAGTTACTGTTAGTGACTGTCATTTTATGTTTAAAATTCATATTGATTTAAGTAATAAGTTATTTCTAATAAGCATTATATCATATTTTTGTTACTCTCAAACTTTTATATTGGACAGTAGGTAGGCTATGCAAATACTGGCCCAAAATCCCATGAGTTTTCGTATGGAGGTTCATTTTGCATTTCAAGGTCATTTGAGATTTATGCAAGGTGTAATGCGCGGGGCAAGTGCGGCAAAATTCAAAACCAAGACTTTGTATGGAATTGGACTCCAGCACAAATAAATAAACGAGGAATGCCTCGAAAGAAATAGATAAACAACATAAATACTACAATAAATAATCTGATTTGATGTTGTACACTTAATTGTAATCATTGATTTTATAAAACTTCTGAAAAACCATAAAAATTATTTTGAAAGACTGTCAAATAGATACTATACTCGAAATTCTATTCTCTATGTTTTCCCAGCATGATGCTACGCTATATGAACAATCGCGAATATATGCCCGCGTTCAACTATCGTACTAAGTGAACTATATAGAACACAGAATGTGTACTTAAAATGAAGAATAAAATTTAAAATTCTACTATTCCTTCGGCGAATATTTAAATGACAAATTGTTAAATTGAGTTTGTTAATATTTATGAATATAATAATAGTTTCTATTTTCTGATGTCTTACACAATATAAACTTACACGCATAAAAAAAAGGTGTGGCCACCACACGACTTTCTTATACGTGTGAGCGTTTCAAACTATACAATTTTAAGAATTTTTTTATACAAAACTTATTCAAAATCCTATTCTAGGTACTTTCATTCTCTTAATAAATCGCTATCCAATGCATACTTTGCAAGATATTCGAAAAAAAGTGCTACTCGCTAAGAGTAAAAGTGCTACTTCCGGTCCGAATTTTGAAATTTCATGTATACAAAAAATATTGGAAATCCAACACTTTTGTACTCTTAATAAATATATATAGAATGCATAATTTACGACATATTTGCACAAAATCGCTATTCGGTAAGAGTAAAAGTAGTACTTCCGGTCCGAATTTTGAAAATTTTTTTTGTACAAAAGATATTTAAAATTATAATTTAAATACTTTTATACTGGTAATGTACCTGACTAGAAAGCATGACTTGCGAGATATTCGCAAAAAACTGTTTTTCGATAGGAGTGAAAGACCTACTTCCGGTTGGAATTTCGAAAAACTTTTTTAAGAGAATTTGTCTAAAATTTAATTTTGAGTACATTTGAATTCTTTATAAATTTGTTTAAACTTAGTAATTGACGAAATATTTGCAAAATTCGATTTTTTCACTGAAGTAAACTACTACTTCCGGTCTACCGATTTTACTGAAGAACTAATCACATCTCAAGAGGGAGATTATACACGTAAATACAAAATTTGGAATTGATATCTACAGCGGTTTGACTGTTATCGTGGTCACAGACAAACAGACAGACACACAGACAGACAGACACACAGACAGACAGACACACAGACATTTTTTAAAAACCACTTTTTTGGAATCAGGGGACTTCAAAACATGGACATCTGCAAAAATCTCGAGGTCGAAAATTTTCATCATCACAATACTTTTTTATACTACGTATAAGAAAGTAAAAACACTTAAAAAGCAATAAGGAAAGCGAGCCAAATTTGGCCCTGCTAAAACATATTATTTTAGATTGCAATCAAATTAGTTTGTAATTTTGTGTAACTTTACAACATAAACAATTAGCATACCTATATTCTAAAGAATAAAGAATTGCTGAAATACTGCAGTTAAATTATTTTTCAAAAGTTTGCAAACTGCAATATTGTCGCAGGACCGACAATAAAAAGAACACTAAAACCAAACTAAGTATAGTGTGAAAATAAGCAACTTAGAAATTTTGCAGTATTTTAGGCACAAAGTGGGCACTTAAACTCATTTTTAATGACTCCTACACACTCCTCGTAATCGTATCGGCCCCATGTTAGCGCCATCGTTAATGTTACTTTTTTAAATATGGGAATTATATGTATTTTTGAGAATTACTAGAATAAAAATGTTATAGAATTATGACATATTTAAACTTAAAATAGTTTTCTTCTTTCTTTTTGCAATTTTAAATTATAATCAAATAGATACTTACAGTTATTAGTGTTAAATATGTGTGTGTATATATTATCTTCTTGGTAAAATGTCTTTTTTCTGCTTATTCTTTTTCGGAACTATGTTTTGAAAAATTTCTGTTCTTATTAGTTTTTACTTTGGCGGCAGTTTTCTACTTTTACATTTCCCATGTTTTTGTGATCAGAATAAATCCCTTGTTGTTGATTGCTGGTTTTCTTTTCCTACCGGATACTTTAATTACAAGTGTAATTAGCAAAACTACATCTTTGAAGGGAGTATCTGGATCATCTTTGTTATGGGTGGACGTCTCCATATTCACTTCTATCTCTATGTTATTTCTTTTCCTTCGGATCTCAAGAATAATTTTTTTAAATTATCATCATCACGGTGTACATTATGAATACCAAATTCCGACTTTGAAGATGAATCACTTTTAGGACAAGGTATTTTTGCCTGATTTTTTTTCTTTTAGATACATCTTTCTTTGAAGAGGTTCCATTTGTGCTGAGACCGTTTTGGTCAGATTGAGTATTTTTGTTATGGGCCGTGAAAGCGGAAGTATAATAATATGCCATAATATATCTTAGTGAGACAGCTAAAGGTATGTAACAAAGTATTCGATGCACTTGGTAACAGCTCGAAGTTGCATTACACTAAATAAATAAATCTCGGTTTATGTATAATGTTTTATTTCGTAAATTGCATATTTAGTATTAAATATTTAAATTGTCGAAGATAACAATTTATTTTGTTTCGCGATAACAGTAGAGGCTTGAATTGTATGTACACAAAACACGTCAAATATTTACATATAGTATATAAAGGTACAATTTCAAAATTTTCATAAATACTTTTATAGAAATGTATCCTTTAAGTTACTTTCTACTCGTTATATTATTTATTGTTTCAAGTAAGTACCTTAGGTTAGTTTTTTTGATTTTATTGAATTTCCTTTACATTTGCGTTTATAGAAACTTCCCAACTTCAATAATAGAGGTACATTCAAAGCATTCGCGTTCAATTGTAATTGCAGAAGCTAAGATTAAATAATTTGAGAATTTATAATTAAGTGTTTTCATATTTTAGAGAAATCTTGTTAAACTATAACATGTTTTTATGAGATACCTTAGTCTGGAAAAAATTATAACTCATAAAAGTAAAATGTTCAAGTTTCATGTGCAAAAGTCTTATTTATGTTGTATTGATATGTAATAGCGTACAGTTATCTGTTTTAGTTTAATGTTAACATTGAATAAATTGTAAATGATGGGTTAAAATAATTTGGAAACAGATGTTCGTATAGTTTTTAGATGGGCGTCTTCGACTGACGCATTGCGATTGTGAAATGTTTATATTAACTTGTAAACGTATTTCTTTTACCGCCAGTGCCCTGTATTATTATTTAATTTACAAAATAAACATAATTTTTTAATCATATACTGGCTGTTGGATTTCGGCAGGTATTTTGAAAAGTGTTTTATATAATTTTTTTCTCAAATTCACTTTCGAGTACTTGTGGATTCTTTAGTAAATTGTCTTAGTAATTCACCAGATATTAGAAAAATTAAAATTTTTGACCGAAGTAAACTACTACTTCCGGTTTACGGATTTGACTGAAAATCTCTCCGGTTCTCAAGAGGAAGATTAGACCTGTAAATATAAAGTTTAGTATTGATATCTTTCTCCGTTTGGCCGCTATCGTGGTCACACACAGAGACAGACATGTTTAAAAAACTATATGTTCGGTATTAGAGGACTTAGAACAATTAGTAGCTTCCATTTTCATTTTTTACCTCACATATTATCGCATTATTAATTTCTATACATATGACACTCATGTGTCCTTTTCGTATAGGCTAGCATTCATTGTCTGTCATGTATACATATATATATATATATATATATATATATATATATATATATATATATATATATATATATATAATATACATTTGTTTATTTAATTTTTAGTTAATTCGAAGTCACTGGTAGGATCGGTAAAATTATTTTTGAATAGTGAGTATCAGCCTACAGCTATAGAAATACAAGATTTGGATCCTGCCGATATCAAAATTAATCCAAAACAACCAATAAAAATAATCTGTCATGGAGTTGCCGCTAATAGTTCGGTGTCATGGTATGATAGCATAATCCAAACGTATTCAAATCTGAAATACAATATAATTGCCGTCGATTGGGATGAAGAGGCGAATAAAGGCTACATTAATGCCTTAGAGACCGCGAGGAGTATCGGCGAGTTAATAGCGACGTATATTATCGGAATTCATTCCAAGTTCTTAATAAGTATGGATAAAATTCATATAATTGGTCACTCGCTTGGAGCTCATATAGGAGGATTTACAGGTGAAATCTTTGAATTCCTTTTATTTCTGGGTATGGAGTGTACATTGCAAACTGTGGACGTACAGTTAGCACTTTAAGGGAGCTTACGCGTAGGTGCCGACTAACTGTCGTGAGGTAGACCGTTAGGGGATGGCGCCATATGAGCTAAACTCCGACTATGTAAGGTATTCATTAAAATAAAACAAACAGCAGACATTTTTCTTTTTCTTATTATGTTTTTGCATTAAATTGAATACAAAGAATTAATTAAAGCTTCGTTGGGAGTACTTTCTTATAATTCAAATTATTTACTCTTACATTTCACTCTCAAAGTTGGCAAAATTTACAACATCATAACACAGTTTCAGAAACTTTATTTTAAAAACTAATTCCAGTCGAGCATGCATTGAGCCTTTGTTTATTTATGTTTTAAATTTCGTTTTGATATTTCGTAAATAAAAGCGGTAGTATTGTTTTAACGAAACCTTGTTAAGTCGAGAATTTACATTAGCGCATATGGCGCCATCCCCTTACGTCCTACCTCACGGCAGTTAGTCGGCACCACTGCGTAAGCCCCCTTAATATACATACATTCATACGTCTTAATTGTCTGATGAACGTTATTCATATTAAAATACAATATTTAATAAAACAGTAATATGAATTTGCAACAGGCAGGTATTGAATATTGTAATACTTACATAGATAAAAACTTATATTCCAAATAGTTTTGCGAAAACTGATTTCTAATCAAACACGCTAATAAATGCTACCTGTAATACCCAAAGCACACGATCAGCACAGTACAGGTTTTAGATACTAACTGATGAATTTTATGGTCTATTGTTTTCGAACTGACTGTATATGTTAGAAGTATGTCTATTTCTCTCGTTTGGGACCCACTTTTCTTTCTGTCGTCGAAAATCGTCTCTGCGCTGGTATCCTCGAAAGCGATTTTACTCTCTAATTTATTTTTCTCTGATTGATTTCTTAACAATCTGTTTATCTATTAGGTACCTACGTGTCATTGGCCTACATTCAAACATATCCCAATTTAATTTTGAAAATAGAATTAATCGCTCTTATCGAAAAAAAGTACTTTTTGACAATTGTTTACATTAAGTTATTTTCGTAGGCTAAAGTTTGTTTACATTACTGTTAAAACGTGGCAATTTTGACGGTTGGACCGATTACCTTCTTATACGTAGTATAAGGAAGTATTGTGATGATGAAAATTTTCGACCTCGAGATTTTTGCAGATGTCCACGTTTTGAGGTTCCCTGATAACGAAAAAGTGGTTTTTAAAAAATGTCTGTGTGTCTGTCTGTCTTTGTGTCTGTGACCACGATAGCGGTCAAACAGCCGGAGATATCAATTCCAAATTTTGTATTTACGTGTATAACCTCCCTCTTGAGATATGACTAGTTTTTCAGTAAAATCGGTAGACCAGAAGTAGCAGTTTACTTCGGTGAAAAAATTAAATTTTGCCAATATTTCGTCAACTACTAAATTTAAACAAATTTATAAAGAATTCATATGTACTTAAAATTAAAATTGAGAATAATTTTATTTATAAAGTTTTTCGAAATTTTTACCGGAAGTAGGTCTTTTACTCTTATCGAAAATCAGTTTTTTGCGAATATCTCGCAAGTCATGCTTTTTAGACAAGTACGTTACGAGTATAAAAATATTTAGAACATAATTTTCAATATCTTTTGTATAAAAGAAATTTCAAAATTCATACCGGAAGTACCACTTTTACTCTTATCGAATAGCGATTTTTTGCAAATATGTCGTAAGTTATGCATTCTATATATATTTATCAAGAGCACAAAAGTATTTAGAACTGGATTTGTAATATTTTTTGTATATATGAAATTTTAAAATTCGGACCGGAAGTAGCACTTTTACTCTTAACGAGTAGCACTTTTTTGATAATATCTTGCAAAGTATGCATTCTATAGAGATTTATTAAGAGAATAGAAGTATTTAAAATAAAGATTTTGAATAATTTTTGTATAAAAAAATTCTTAAAATTCTATTGTTTGAAACGCTCATACGCATAAGAAAGTCGTGTGGTGGCCACACCTCATTTTTTTTTAGGATTCAGATTTCTGTTGATGGCAGTTTGCATTATATTTTCTTTATATCCTGGTATAACTATCATACTAAATATACTCCGTTTACTAATGACTATGTTCAACTCTTACACAAGAAAATACATTTTTTTAATTCCTGTTAGATTTTGCTATGTGTACATATACAGGGTGATTCTTAATATATGCGACAAACTTTAGGAGCTGATTCCTGGGGTTATTTTGATCATAAGAGTTCATAAGAACATATGTCCAAAACCGCTTAGTTCAGAAGTTATACAATGTTTAATAGAAAGTTAAAATAATAAATGGTTTTATTATAAATTAACAAAATAATTAGTAAAACAAAATTAACTTAGAGTAACTGTTGAAATTGACCGCCCCCAACTGTACTACAAGCTGCTATCCTCCGTCGTATTGACTGGCGAGTCCGTTGGAAAATACCAGGGGTATTTCGAATTGTTGTATTTTCGAACGGACTCGCCAGTCAATACGACGGAGGAAAGCAGCTTGTAGTACAGTTGAGGGCGGTCAATTTCAACAGTTACTATAAGTTAATTTTGTTTTACTAATTATTTTGTTAATTTATAATAAAACCATTTATTATTTTAACTTTCTATTAAACATTGTATAACTTCTGAACTAAGCGGTTTTGGACATATGTTCTTATGAACTTTTATGATCAAAATAACCCTAAGAATCAGCTCCTAAAGTTTGTCGCATATATTAAGAATCACCCTATGTACAATATTATGGTAAAATAGAGAAACCGAAAACAAATGCTCCATGCATTCTTCTAATCCTTTTCTTGTACCACATCAACAAACGAATTAGACCTTATTTAAATGATTTCATGTGGTTGTATGGAAAATTTTGTTTGTAACCTAAGATATTTTTTTCTAATTTCTTGATTCAATTTTCTACTTGTTCTATTCATTAAACCAAAAATTACATGCAACTATTTCAATACTACAATAATCTTTCCAATAGTCTGTTTTTAATTGAAACAATTCGATAATTATTTCCCATAAATTTATTTTAAAAATTACTCCTTTTAAGAGGCTCAAATCTACGACCTTTTGTGTTATTTTCTAATATGTACTAATACGTCCAATAATTTTTATGTGTGACAGAAACAGAAAATTATATCCCTGAAATATTTCCAAAACCTAGAAGAACTTACCGCTATTTCACTAATAGTAGTTAAGCTACTGCATTATATAAATCTAAATAAAACTCACATCTTCACATTAATTTCTATAAATAATAACAAAGCTTTATAAATACTTGGAAGGCCAGATATTCTGCGCAGTCTTTAATATACACATTCATTTTTATAATAATTTTTGCAGTGTAACATTGATAAATTTATTAAAAGATAGAACTTGATTTCTGGCTTACCGGGCCAGCCTGCTAACCACTGAATCCAAAGTTTCAGAAACCCTATCCATGTCCATAATGTTCACTATCAGTAGTTAATCACGTACCCTGTACTGTGTAAGTGCCATATTGTCATGAATAAAGGGCGGAATATATGCAAAGTGCATATATTTGCATATTTTGCATATTTTAACAAATTTCACAAAAAATTGCATATTTCGGTAAAAATAAAATTTGTGTGCATATTTTTACGTATTTCGTTTTATGAAAAGATTAAGTGCGACCCTGTTTAGGAATTTCCAAGTAATCAGCTTGCCTAATGGAGAGCAGATGTGGTCTATTCTTTTATATTTATATTGTATAGTTTTTATTATTATATGGTTTATTGCCGGCATTTATTGGGTGTTTAGGAATTTCCAAGTAATCAGCTTGCCTAATGGAGAGCAGATGTGGTCTATTCTTTTATATTTATATTGTATAGTTTAGTTTGTCGATAGATTCCAGTGTGAAAAGAGTGATTTCGAAAATATTTTATTTCAAACGCCTAAAATGCCGAAAGCCGCTTCGTGGATTAAAAATTTTCCTGAGTTGGAGTTTAGTGGGGATAAAGTGTTTTGCAAAGTTTGTGCCAAAATCATTGTTTGTGAAAAGAAGTTCCAAATTGATCAACACTTGAAAACAGCTATGCATAAAGCTAAGTTGCAGAAAAATAAATTAGTGCCTGTTCAGCAGTGTGTGCAAACCGCATTTCAAAATGTCAAACCAAAGAGTGAAAAGGAGGTGTTTCATCAAGACTTATGCAAAGCTTTAGTCGCAGCAAATATACCTTTGAAGAAACTGCAAAATACACAATTCAGAGATTTTTTGCAAAAATATTGTAATCAAAACATCCCTGACGAATCCACACTTAGAAAGAAGAATGTGCAAACAGTATACGAAACCGTAATGGGAGAAATTAAAGTTACACTGGGCGATGAACATTTTTATATTATTGTTGATGAAAGCACAGACTCATGTGGTCGATATATCGCACACCTTATGATTGGAGGGCTTCAAGAAAATGAGCCAGGGAAACCATATTTAATATCTTCTAAACAGCTAGACAAAACAAATAATGAGACCGTAACTCGATTTATTCAGCAGTCTCTATCAAATTTTTTTTTACCAAATCCAGTTCCAGTAGAGAAGTTTTTAGTGTTTTTGTCTGACGCAGCGCCGTATATGGTTAAAGTAGGCCAAAACTTAAAAATATTTTATCCCAATATGGTACATGTCATTTGTCTTTTACACGGGATAAACAGAGTTGCAGAAATTATTAGAACAGCATATCCCTTGGTGAACAAATTAATTTCAAATGTAAAGAAAGTGTTTTTGAAAGCACCTCTAAGAGTGCAGATCTATAGAGAGAAATTGCCAGGAGTTTGTTTACCTCCAGAGCCCGTAATTACTCGATGGGGAACATGGGTTAAGGCCGCGATATTCTACGCAGACCATTTTGAAGCCATTAAAGACATAGTTTTAGATTTAGAAGACAATTCGCAGTGTGTAGTGCAAAGTCAAGCATTATTCAAAAATGTAAATTTAGCTAAGGAACTTGTTTTTATTAAGGTTAATTTTAGTTTTGTACCAGATATAACAACTTCGTTAGAAAGTAGGAATATAAGTTTAAGAGAATCAATTAATATTGTTGAAACTTTTTCCGACAAATGCAAAAAAGTTCCCGGTGATGTAGGAAATCAAGTAAGAAGGAAACTCGAAGTTATTGTGGGAAAGAATGAAGGCTTTAAGTATTTAATGGAAGTCAAAAATATTTTTGATAGTAAACCATCCAACGAAGTAATACCTTGGCCTTATAACTTACTACCCAAATTAAAATATTGCCAGATCACATCGGTAGATGTTGAAAGAACTTTTTCTTTGTACAAACATATTTTTACAGACAGAAGGCAAACATTTTTATTGGAAAATTTTGAAAAATATATCGTTATAAATGCATTTTATACTATTTCAGGTTGAAAATTGTACCTATTATGCTTTTCTTTTAATTTTACTTAAAATAAATAATTTTTGTAAGAGTCGGCGTTTCTTTATTTCCATTTTTCCATGTTATATTCAAGGCATATAATTGCATATTTTGACAAATAAATGCATATTGTTGCATATTTCAGAGAAAAACGATGCATATATATGCGCATATTTTAACTGAATTGACGTGCATATATTCCGCCCTTTAGTCATGAATATTAGTAAAAAAAAAACATTAAATTATTCCTAACCATTAAATTATAGAAACCTGTAAAACTAATCTAAAATGTCATCTTGGCTTAGTCACTTCAATGACAAATATAGTAAACTTAATAGCAAAATTAGGAGGCAGCTTATGTCAGAAAGTCGTCAATTTATTGTGAACAACAACTAACTTCACCACATAATATTTGTATCCAATTTTAGGAAAACATGTTTACAGTATCACAAATAAAAAAATTGGACGTATAACTGGCTTAGATCCAGCTGGTCCATTATTCAATGTTGCATTATCGAAAGTACGACTTTCCAAAGATGATGCTGAATTTGTAGATATAATACACACAAATACTGGACTACTTGGAATATCATTATCAATTGGCCATGTAGACTTTTATCCAGATGGTGGCGATGGTCAACACAGTTGTAAATTAAAACGTCAGTCAATGTATATTTTACGTCTAAAAACATTTTAATCTTCAATATTGTATTATTTTTAGTGGGTTGCAATCATAATATTGCTCCAGATTACTTCACAGAAAGCATAACAAGCGAAGAATTTGTTGCAAAGAAGTGTAGCTCTTACGTCGCATACCTACTCGGATTTTGTAAATTCAATGACAAGGCTGTAATGGGAGAACATTGTGATTCAAGCACACAAGGTGAATTTTATTTATCTACTAACGACGGTGCGCCCTATGCAAGAGGATGATATAAAAATATTGAAAATATGTAAAATAGGTTGTGATAATTAAATTATGTTTTGCAAATATATTTTTTTTATAAAATTCCATAGCATTATTTATTAGTAACTATAGAGAAACCGAAATTGTTATAACTATTGTACTTTGTACGTGCTAACTTTTATACTGTCAATTTTTTCAACAAAATGAGTGTTAGAATAATGAAATCAACTTCATTACCATACTTTTAGCAGGACTTCCAAAATGCATGTTGTAATGATTTTGTGTGCAATGCATGTAGAGTTACTGATGATGTAGCAATCTTAATCGTCAATGCATTGATAAAGATAAAAGAACTCTGTTTACCTAACGTACTAACCATTTATGGCTTTTATATCCAAAATTTGTTGGCCGACACACAAAAACTCTGTAATCAACAATAAAAAGTCTGCAGCGCAAGGACGAAAAAAAGCTGGATCCAAAGTCGTGGAAAAGATCTATTCGGAAATAAGAACGTTGAAAGTCGAAAATAATTAGCACTGAAATTCTAAACTGCAAGCACAAGTGGAATAATCTCCTAACATCATAAGATTAAACTTCCATTTATGAGAATTTTAAGTATAATGATTCTTCACACGATGGACAAACCTTGTATTTGAAAGGTTGCACAAATCCTGGCGATGTGAAACGCTGATCAGCAAAAAAAGGCAAATTCAAGAACTCGTAAACATTTCATGTATGAAGTAAGTACCAAAACCAAAACATTATCCATATGTCAAGCTGATTTTTTGGCGGTCGACGGAATACAATGAAGCAAGCTGATAAACAAACTGCAACAACCTAAAATGTCTTATAAGGATATGAGGAGACGTCACCTAACAAAACCTAGAAGAGCTTTTTGGAAATGTTAAGCCTGGCCAACGTTGTTATCAGTACACTGTCTGCTAGAGAGCCGCGTTAAACCAGATTAGAGAGTAAGCTGCAAAAATACCTTAATTCGAATCTCTCCGTAGTATCTCTTCATTGCGATTTTTTAAAGAAATATCCATAATCTCAACAATCATGAGAAATGTTTAGACAACTTTTTACAGAAAAAATATTAAAATCCGGCTATCCAAAAAAAGACATCTGTAACACATGCACCAAGTTCATAGTGGCTATTCAAAATGACGAAATTAAGAAGATGAGGAGAATGTTAGTAATTCAAACAGACAAAGTAAACTACATCTTAGACGTAATGAATACGTCAAAAAAGCTATTTCAGAAGACAGAAAAACTGAGTGAAGAACACTAATGAACTTCAGTTAAGAGTTCACGCTTTTGGAATTCATTTTGTTACAATTAAGGAAGCTGTAACGTAATGGGTGAAAAACTTTGAAAATATTCTGTGATGACTGTTTCAGTTATGTGCTAACAACGTTTTTGGCCTTGTGGAAATTTTGTATTCGATGCCTGGGCATAGGGAATGGTACCAGTGGATAAAGACTTTGCACTTTCGGGAAAAAAATATTAACATATAGGACGGAGGGGGGTAAAGAACCTTGAAATAAATTGAAATAATTCGTTCATGCAAAAAGAAAAACCATTTTGAATGTGCCTTTATGGAAAACTCTTTGCGTTCCAATGGCTAACTTAAAACTGGGGATTACCTAATTTAAGTGAAATACTTTACACTTGGATATATTTTTATGGCAAGAAATAAATCTTAAAAGTTTCAAAAACTAATACGCTGAATTCGATACTTTTCGTGTAGCTCAAATGCAAGAAGGTACCATGACTGTTGTGTTGCGACGAAAGCATTTGCACAAAGAGGGGGTAAATAGAAGAGTACCTGGTGCACCAACATTGTCTTACAACGGCGAATTTATAGAAATAAAGTAGAATAAATATGTTTTGCATCTTACCAATCACATCAAATTATTGGATGTACGGTTTTTTTGACGCATCCTTATAGATACCAGAAGACTTGTGGGTCCATTTCCTGACGAAAATGTGCTGGATTTGAATGAAGATGAGTTATTATGTAATTTATAAAAAGTTTGTTTTCTGTAATTTTCACAATATACATGCTTTCATTAATATTTATTATTTTTATTTTTATATTTATTATTAGTAGAATGGTGTAAAACGGACTACTTTTTTCTTCATTCACCACTTCACCACATTCACCCTCGTATACTCCTTTATGGAATAATATTCGTTTTCTATTAATGTTTGTTTAATTTCTTTTGAGAAGCATATGCTATTAAGTTGTTTCATCTCTTCTGGCAGGTGGTTATATAGCTTTACACCATAATAGTGAATATTGTCTTGTGTCATCGTTAGTCTTTTTCTCGGAATACGCAGTTTATTACATTCTCTTGTATTGTATTGGTGTTCCATTTCATTGGTCTCGTATTAGTAAAGGTGTTTGTAAACGTAATTCAGAGAGCATGATATGTGTACAACGATGACAAGGTAAGTGTGTTTTTTGTTTGAAGAAACCCCTGCACGATTCGTTGTACCTCAAACCACAAAAAGCTTGTAATTACGTCGTTACAAAAATTCTACCGCTGCTCCAGACGTGCTCCATAACTGCAGTCTATAGAGAAGTGGCTATCGAAAATGGAGTGATAGGTAAGTACCCCATCTTGATGTGTTGCTATCCATTTTATTCTCTTAATGGCATAGATCCTTAACAACAGTTTTTTCGCCAGTTGATCTATATATCTTTTCCACTTTAATCCAGTATCCATAGTCAGACCCAAAAACATAGCAACACTTGTATCATCGCCTGTTTTAGTTTTTCTCGAGTAATTGTTGTGTTTTGTCGACATTTAATTTGAGTTTATGGGCTGCGAAACACAATTGAACTCTTTCAATGGTTTCATCGAATTGTATTTTCAGTTCTTCCTCATCACTATGTTTGGTAATGATGGTGATATTATCAGCATATTAGCATATTTTGATCTCGGGCAAGATCCCCGGTAGGTCATTGAACTATACAATAATAGTTATTTATGTAACAAGTCAGTAAAGTGATACTTTATCGAACGAGTCTGATTTACGAGCCAAGCGAGTGAAGCGAGCGCGGCGAGTAACAGACGATTTCGGTGAAGGTACTTTACTGACGTGGTGCATACAAAATTTTATCGCCAACCGTGAAAATTGTTAATTTAAGAAATAAAGATATAATAACTTATAACAGTTTATGACAGTGACAAACGATTTATTTTTAAAGTCATCAGTCATGGCTACGCTGACAGATATTAGCGGCAGGTAAAGTACTTTATTGTACAGTACGATAAAGTGATAACACAAGCCAACACACATTTTGGTGCCGGTGATTTTTTAACTGTTCCTGGGTAATTTTTGGGTGGAGAATCCGCAATAGCCATCAGATTTTGTCTATCAGATCTAGTTTTTAAAATAGGAATTATTTACTGATTTTTAACCTCTATATATATTTTACGTTATAACTATGAGTATTGCCAGTAAAAAAAAACGCATATATTAAATATTTATTATAAAAAGTAGATTAACATACATTCATATTGATATTAGTCACTATCACCTACAAATTTTCGTTTATACGACTGTCTAGCATGGAGTTTACTGGGGCAGTCTCGCTGAAGGCTCCAACAGTAGTCGGCCATCATGTGGTTATCCCATCGTCCTTGATATCGATCTTCCATAGTTTTAATATCCTGATGGAATCTTTCTCCCTGTTCTTCACTGTAGTCACCTAAATTTTCTGGAATGCGATCTAGGTGGCTGTGGAGGTAGTGAACTTTTATACTCATGTTACAACCGAGAATATGAAAATTTGAAAGCATAGTTTCCATTAATTCTATGTAATTGTCTGCTTTGTGATTTCCAAGAAACTTTTGAACTATTTGAACAAATGAACCCCAAGCGTTAGATTCAGTCTCATTCATTGATGTGGTGAACTGTGGATCTTTAATAAGTTGCCTTATTTGAGGACCATCAAATATACCAGCTTTTAGTTCATCCGTGCTAATCCCAGGAAACTTACGTGACAAGTACCCAAAACAATTTCCACCTCGATCTAACGCTTTCACAAACTGCTTCATAAGCCCCAACTTGATATGCAAGGGTGGTAGTAAGATTTTTTCTCTCGTAATCAAAGGTTCATTCACTACGTTTTGTTTTCCTTGAACCATAGTATCTCTTAAAGGCCAATTTCTATTAACCCAGTGCTAATCTTTAGCTCTGCTGTCCCAAAGACATACAAAACAGGGGTATTTTGTATATCCACTTTGCTGTCCAAGGAGAAAGTTGACCATTTTCAAATCAACACAAATTGCCCACTGATGTTCTTCGTATTTAATTTGTTTCAAAACTTGTGCTATTGTTTTATACTCCTCTTTCATGGTAGTAGAATGTCCAATAGGAATTGAGGCATATTTGTTACCGTTATGTAAAAGGACACATTTCAAACTACGTTTTGAACTGTCAATGAAAAGGCGCCACTCGTCTGAAGTATAATATGGCAAACCCATTTTTTCTAAGACTCCTTTTATATCGTTACAGAATACCAGCTTATTTTCCTGAGTGAAAAAAGGCAGCAGATCCATTTCTCTCTTACGATAAAATGTAACATTAGTGCCTGGATAAAGAAGGTTCTTTTCTTTTAATCTGGATGCCAGTAATTCAGCACACTCCTTTGAGAGGTATAGGTCTCTCATGAGATCATTCAGTTCTTGTTGATTAAAACACTAAAGAGTTGTTAAATCTCCTTCAAAGTCACTGTCGTTTTCTGATTGCATTCTTTGAACTTCATCAGACGTTGATGTTTCTGTATCATCTTCCGGGATATCAGGGAGATTGCTGAAGGTTGGAACGGGTATTTCATTAGAGTGCGGTACAGGTCTTCTTGCAGAATCTAGATCAGGATATGTCCATTTATGTCGATTGTTCCTATTTATGCCTTTAATATTAACGAGACAAAAATAGCAGTCATCATAATGGTTACGTGGTTCCCTCCAAACCATTGGTACACCAAATTTCAGGCACTTTCTGTTTCCAATTGTCCACTGTCGCAAATGTTCACCACATGTTTTACACACCACATGTGGAGTCCAAGATTTATCTTGATCTCCCAAATGAACGCCAAAATAGGCAAGATAAGACCTTTTCACAAATTCAGAAATAGTTTTTCTATTTATTTTCACCGTGTATTCGCCACATACATAACAAAAAACATCTGGATGGTTTACACAGCTACGCCTGCTTGTGGATGCCATTGTTTTAGTTTTAACACTATAACACGACGAAAATGTACACAAAATTATGACACAACTTTATTTGCCAAAACTACACAATAGACTAAGCCGAGAAGGATAAAGGTAGACTACAGGTACTATGTTTCCAACACCAATTAGTCGGGGTTGAGCAGGTATGGGGAGATCGGATCATAGGGAATTCCAAATATACAATAGCTAATAAAATTCATCGAATTAAGTAATGCGGGTTAACCAGTTCCAGGAATATTTGTTGACGGACAATTTCAGGTATATTTGGCTGATTAGATCCTAGTTTTAAGTACCAAATTTCTATTTTGAATTTTAAAGAGATGTTGATTTATTTATTTTTGCCTTTTATTAGAACTAAATTCTATTAGTCTCTACCTCAAAAACTAGAGCTGATAGAAAAAATCTGCTGCCAGTTTTAGAATCAGTACATTACGTATATCTAAACTCGGTTCTTAGATCTCAGGCACCAAAATTTTTTTTTTTATTTTGTTGGCCTATGAATTGACGACATTTGAATTCCATTTTCAATATTTAAAACTGGCCTATTTCAAAACTGGAAAAAGGTGAACTTGTAATGCTTTGCATAAATTTTATATACACAGTATGCTTCGCATATTCTAATAATTGAATTAAAATGGATATTGATCATCCTCATCATGATGACATGTATGTATACTTAATATTATTCTTGTAAAGCGTAAGTAGTGCTCTCTATCTTAAGAGGTACATTTAATTTTACTTTTATTTATCTATATAAACGCATAATGTTATATATGTATATAAATTGATTAGGATGTTGGATATTTTCAAGTTTATTAAAAATAGGGTAGAAAGCTATAACAGTCATATCATTAAATTCATATTTAAGTTTATTCAGGTTTATTACAAATTCCTGTTCCACGTCATGTATTGTTAATATCATTTTTATTTTGCGTTACCTAAATATTTATTTGTACTTGTGCGCGCTAAGTATTTCTAGGATTTACAAAATAACGAAATTTTAATGTTTCGGCTTACAATACGTGTATAGATAATTCAATAACAAATGTGTAATAAAAACATTTGGCATTTAATGATTTACGATAGTGTTAACGATCTATTTAAATTTGTAAATATTACGAAAGTGAGAAACCGATAAGTTTATTTTTTTTATATGTTTATACAATTCGAGGAAAGTATTCATTTTCCAATCCTTGACAAAGGATATGCGAGAATACCCGCAAATAAATGCATTTTGATATTCTGTTGGTATGCTGGGCATGAAGCAGCTTCGTTTCGAGATGTCGCTGAACGATTTAATATTACAATAAGTTTTTTGAAGTGTAAACTTCTTTAGGCGCGTTGCGCTGATTGTAGGCAGTGAACAAGACTGACCCGTCACGCTCGGATATGTAATGCTCGGATATGTAACGCTGGTTCGGGTAATGTCGGCTCGAGTCGACTAAGGGAACAATTTTATTATTATTTAATTTCAATTAAATTGAAATTTAAATGAATAAATAAATTCATGTCCCAGAACAGGCTCGATCCCGAGACCGCACGGTTATGAAGCCGATACGTTACCATTAGACCAATTAGGCACAGTAAGAAAATATTTATATCGTCTATTTATATATATACATGCCTCCTTAAATCTCCTTAATAATGCTTGCGGCCGAGGCAAGACAATCTCGAGTACGTTAAAGTTTTTTTGTACTCACCGCCTGTAAAGTGACATTTGGCGCATGGTTGAGGCGACTGTAAAAATTGAAAAAAACACTGGCACTTTGGGACATTTAAAAAAAATCTAACTTGGTAGTAATAAAATTTAGTCTATAAAATACTACTTCCCTTCACTATTCTTCACTAAAAGTTGGGGAAATAGGAGTAATAATTAATAATTCTTCCAAAAAAAATGTGGCGCCATCTATTTGACGTCATTTTAAGCGACACCTTAATTTGCGCCATCTATTTGAACCACATCGACATTCATATTGGCAGTTCGGAATTGATTGTATTTAAACCAAAAAACGCAATAAATGTACTATAAATTTATAAATATAAGAATAAATACCTCATGTTTGTCATGTGTAAGAATATAATAACTTAATTTTACGGAAAGGTGAGTAATACCGCGCGATCATTTAAATTCTAAATTAGAGCAGGCTGTGAAATTTAAATTAAGTTGGTATATAAGTACTAATTTACAATTTGAATTGTCAAAGTGACGTTTCAAAATGTTAATTAATCAATAATTGACATTCTGGACAACCTAATAAAAAAAATACCGCCTGCTATAATTTAGAATTTAAATGATCGCGTCGTAGTTACGTACATGAAATGCTAAAATTAATTAGGTAATCTATCTTAGGTTAGGTATGATACCAATGACATTAATCAATATTTTTTTTTTATTGAAGTGTAATAGTATATTACATACCGAGGTGGAAAGTGTTTCATTACTGTCGAGAGATTAGGTAGTTAACCGAGACGCAAAGCGTCGAGGTTAACTTTATCTCGAGACAGGAATGAAACTTTTCACCGAGGTTTGTATACTATTTTATTTACAACCATAATTATATTTATTTGTGATAAAAATTCCGGTAAAAGTTTTTACATATTGAGTTGTCAGATTTGTGTTGTTCTAGAGTAAACGTCAAATAAATATACGTCAGTTTTTTTCGGTGAATAGATTATAAAAGAAATGTTGAGTAGTAAAGCCTTCAAGTACTGCACTCCACTTGAACTGAGGGAAACTGTCCTCCCGTAGCAATCCAGATATCTTGGCTCGAATGGAGGACAAGAAATAACTATTTCATCATATTAGCAATAACAGGGCGGCCTATCTACATGTATTCAAGCTTCCAATAATTCTAATGTAACAATTAATTTTATTTACAACCATACAATTAATAATTATTTGTGATAAAAATTCCGATAAGGTTTTGACATATCGAGTTGACGGTTTTAAATTGTGATTAACATTGAGGTTAAGAAACGAGGGCAGTAATAGAGGGCGGGAAGTAAATGAGGGCAGGAATAAGAGGGCGGGAAGTAAACGTGAACAAAGTCACACTTCCCAACTTTTAAAAAGTCAGAAATGCCAACATTACGCGTATGGTTGTAAATAAACTTCTTTAGGCGCGTTGCGCTGATTGTAGGCAGTGAAGAAGACTGACCTGCAACGCTCGGATATGTAACGCTCTTGGGGGAAAGTCGGCTAAGGGAACAAGATAAATAAATATATCATATAGAGGTATTTAATTTCAATTAAATTGAAATTTAAATGAATAAATAAATTCATGTCCCAGAACAGATTCGATCCCGAGACCGCGCGGTTGTGAAGCCGATACGTTACCATCAGACCAAGCGAGGGAACGTAAGCAAGTATTTATATCGTCTATTTATACATACACATACGTCCGAACCGACCAAACGAAACGGACGCTCGCGTAAATGTAATAAATGTTTTATTTAATACGTTACTGAATATTATATGCGTGTATTTCGTATTATCTACGGTATTATTAACCTCGCCTTGATGAAGTTTACACTTCTGCCGTGTGGTTTTAAGCACACTCATTCTTCTTGTTTTTTTAATGTTTCCCTCACTACATGAGTCAAATCTGACCAACTTGGGTTGAGAAAAACGAATATGACATAGAAAAGTTGGCTCTTGATTTTGGAATGTGCAATAAGTGTAGTAGTGTAGTAACAGTTATGTCCTAAGAGTTTCAAATTTATGAAAGAATACCTGACAGTTGATTAGGTCTGAAGAGAATCTTGTGGTGGCTCCATGAGATCGTTGTCTTTTGGCTTGCCTTTTGTAAGTAAATTTTGGGGCATACCTACATTAGGATTAATACGCAATCATTTCTACGGCCTTGATATCTGTTTTCCAATGCAGAAATATCCTGTTCATCACTGACAACTCCGCAAATAGAAGGGAGAAAGTCTAGGTGTGAGTGGAGAAAATGGATTTGGCAGAAGTACTATTGTAATTGTCGTTTGTTGCCTAAAATCCATGAATAAAATTTGGTCAAAACCACTCTCTTTTATTCTAAGGTTGTGCACCCCCAAAGTAATATACTTGGTATCAGCTAATATGATATATGAATGGATAGAAAATAAAAAGATGAGGTGTGGCCACCACACGACTTTCTTATACGTATGAGCGTTTCAAATTATAGAATTTTAGGAATTTTTTTATACAAAAATTATTGAAAATCCTATTCTAAGTACTTCTATTCTCTTAATAAATCACTATAGAATGCATACTTTGCAAGATATTATCAAAAAAGTGCTACTCGCTAAGAATAAAAGTGCTACTTCCGGTCCGAATTTTGAAATTTCATATATACAAAAAATATTGCAAATCCAGTTCTAAATATTTTTGTACTCTCGATAAATATATATAGAATGCATAACTTACGACACATTTGCAAAAAATCGCTATTCGATAAGAGTAAAAGTGGTACTTCCGGTATGAATTTTAAAGTCTTTTTTATACAAAAGATATTGAAAATTATGCTTTGAATACTTTTACACCCGTAACGTAATTGTCTAAAAAGCATGACTTGCAAAATATTCGCAAAAGACTGATTTTCGATAAGAGTAAAAGACTTACTTCCGGTAGGAATTTCGAAAAACTTTTTAAATAAAATTATTATCAATTTTAATTTTAAGTATATATGAATTCTTTATAAATTTGTATAAACTTAGTAGTTGACGAAATATTGGCAAAATTCGATTTTTGCGCTGAAGTAAACTGCTACTTCCGGTCTACGGAGAGAGAGAGAGAGAGAGAGAGAGAGAGAGAGAGAGAGAGAGAGAGAGAGAGAGAGAGAGAGAGAGAGAGAGAGAGAGAGAGAGAGAGAGAGAGAGAGAGAGAGAGAGAGAGAGAGAGAGAGAGAGAGAGAGAGAGAGAGAGAGAGAGAGAGAGAGAGAGAGAGAGAGAGATTCTTTAAAAACCACTTTTTCGGTATCAGGGGACTTCAAAACGTGGACATCTGCAAAAATCTCGAGGTCGAAAATTTTCATCATCACAATACTTCCTTATACTACGTATAAGAAAGTAAAAAACCATTTAGCATAAAGC
The DNA here is from genome assembly GCA_963170755.1 of Amphimallon solstitiale. NCBI lineage: Eukaryota > Metazoa > Arthropoda > Insecta > Coleoptera > Scarabaeidae > Amphimallon > Amphimallon solstitiale. The sequence goes on from OY720680.1 coordinate 104,257,481, forward strand.
AATTTTACTTCTTGTTAAGAAATAACTATAAGGATTAATATCCAGTATTTTTGATCTTCTAATTATTTATTATAAATATTTTGTAATTTTATAATTTTTGTTCTTAAATCATTAAAATATTTCATATTTCTGTATTAGAAAAAAATCATTCATTTTATGAAATATGTGAAGAAAAGAACAATTATTTATAATTTAATTATTAATATTATTGAAAATTTTTACTTTCATTTGGTACTAGAATAAAGTAAGTCAGCTATTGTGAAATAGTTTTTTGTCTCCAGATATAGATTCAATTGCAGCTTAAGCATTTACCAAAAACTAATATTGTTCGCTTAATCTCTTGATCGAAAGTGGATGAAAACTATTGACTTATATAATCCTTTGATTTATTTCATAGATGTACATGTATTATTTTGTTCACGATTCCGATAAAGAATTTTTAAAAACGAATTATAATACAAATTATTTTATACATTTTTTGACCACATTTTGATATAAATCAACAACATACACATGTTTCTCACGCAGTTTGCATTGTTTGCCACCTTGACAAAAATGTTTAGACTCTTGTTTGGGATTACTTTACTAATATCAGGTAATAAATACCGATAGGTACTTACATACTGTTATATACTTAATAAAATAAATATCCCTAATGTTACAGCATTAACAACAGGTGATGCAATTACGGAGGGAGATATTCAATTCTTCTTGAGCAACAGAATTTTTTCATATGAAGAATTCACGAGAGGAGATTATAGCCATCTTAATTTGGATGTTACCAAAGAGGTGAAAATTATTTGCCACGGTTGGGTGAGCGATGCATCGACTTCTTGGTACACCCAAGCAAAATCACAATACGACATCCGCGGTAGAATAAATGTGATTGGTGTAGATTGGTCTAGACACGCCAACGGTTTATATTCGAACGCTGTCGGACATGTACAAAGCGTAGGCTACTACATAGCTTTATTGATTACGGATATGTCGAAAAATCTTCAAATTCCTTTAAATCAGTTTCATATTGTAGGACATTCCCTTGGAGCACATATTGGTGGTTATGCTGGTAAGATATGTTAAAATGCGTACAAATATTAGTCTTTTTTTAATCACTTAAGTAAATTTTGACAAAACTAATACCAAGCAATATCATCTAGAGTGATATAAATATTTTAGTCAAAAGTTATTGTCCAATAGTTATCCATTTCCAGAACAAATTAAGAATACACCAACATTATGTGAAAAATCAAGTAATAAACATAATTGATTAATTGTGTTAAAGGAAAGCGTCTCCACATAGCGCAACAATAAGAAGTCACATTAAAATAGGGTGAGAGGAATTACGTAATAAATTCGTTTTAGAACTGAGTAATAAAAAAGTGAGATAAGAGTATGAAGAAGAAATAAAATATGGCAGAGCAATTCAAGAAAATCAATATATCGTAGTTTCCACATAAATTTTGCTTCATGGGTTTTCTTATGATGCCCCAAAAATTTTGCTTATCATTTCTTCCTTGAAATATCCCATAATCAATGTTGCATTGAAGAGAGTTGTCATCTATTTCGAATCTGAAATATCCAGGCAGATGAAGTAAACTCATGTTTAGTCATTCTAAAATTCTTTTAAGATGAGATACTTTATTGTAGAAAATTATGTGCAAAATAGATACCAAAGTTTTTCACGTACAAATACAAATGATGTTAGTTTAAAGAGAGAAAGTGTAATGAGGACCAAATAAAATGCTTTGGATTATCAGTTAATCAGTATGGATCAGAGGCATGCCTTTTTCTCGTGAAAGAAGCAAAGAAGTATTTGTAAACAAATGCATGAGAAGAAGAAGAATACTTAGGATTTTTTGTCTACGAAATACTTCTATTTAAACATATTCCAAACGGTTTGTCGGAAGTATGTGCACTCTAGCAGCTATAATCGTCAGAAATGTAAATCTCAGAGAATCCTCAAAGATAAATGAGATAAATGAACATACATCTCTTAAGTCCTTATTGTACCAGAATGCTCTTATCCAGGGAAGATCAAACTCCCGCTTTTATATTGAGAGACTATGCAAATATGCTTCTTACCGCTTTGACAAAAATATTTAAACTAGCCCCCTCCACATTATCGTCACTCACAGGTTGGGAGCAAACTAAAATTATCTTTTTTTTTTGAAAAGCGTCGATTCTTCGGATGTACCGAATTATAGTTTCATTGCTATTTTGAACAACTTTTTGAAATTACATCGTACTTAAAATTTTTTATCAATTAATTATAAAATATTTACACACAAACACGACTTTATGGAGAAGAGATCTACTCTATCATACCTGGCAATATGTACTCAATATGTGACTCTGGATGACAGACAACAAGTGGGCACACAGATGTTGCCATTCGGCGCTGTAGAACACACTATTTAACTATGCAAGTTAAATAAATTTAAATTTAACTAACCGTTCGACTTGAAATTATATCAGTGTATTACTAACATAATGAGAGCCATCAATTCCAGACTCTGAATCCTGCTAATTGTAAAGTTAATAACTTCACCAGTTCACTCTCCAAAAAGCTGTGATTGCTCAGTATTCTTGTTTTGAAATCCTTTCACTATTGTTTTCTCCTGCCTTTTATGTTCCATTTTTCCAACATAATGATTAACCGTACCCCGTTTACGTAATGTCTTCGAACTACAATCAAATTTTTATTAGTACAAACGTCAATTATCTTTTAGCCTTTCAAAATGTTGTTTATGATTGCCATTAAATTTCCATTACAGGGTGTAGATAAAGTCTGGAACAAAATTAATATTTCTGTTCTCTTCGGTTTGATGGAAAAACCCTGAAACAGGTCGATTTTGTTTTTATCCGTCGTTAGCTATTTCATTATGCATGCAACGGTATAAAAAGTTTGGTACCTTACATAACAATTTTTGGGAGAAAAATGCTTTCGAATTTCAAAAAATTAAAATTTTATTTCTAATGAAAAACTAATCAAAAATTATTTTAAAAAATCAGATAAATTATAATCCGAGGTTTATCTTGGATTGTCGTCAAACAAGACACCAAAAAAATGTCAGCGAAAGTGTTCAAATTGTCCGCCATTGGCCATTTGACACTGGCCGAGACGGACGTACACGCTTTCTACGACACGTCATATTGACAGTTCATTACTTGGTGTTTGAACTTATCCATTCACAATACTTGCTCCATTGGTAGTGTTGAACGTGCATTGCGAAAATGGCGAATTTGAGCGAAAAAGAGCGGATTCAAATTCTCATTATTGTTGGTTGTGGTGATAAAATACGTAGCCATGAAGAAGCCTGTCAGTTTTTCAATGCAGAAAATCCAAACCGCGTACCGATTTCGCGGTCAACGGTGAGTAAAATTGTCGCAAAATTTGCTGAAACTGGTAGTGTAAAAGACAGGGCTCGTCAAGGTCGACCAAGAATTGAGGAAGATAGAAGGGTCAATATTCTCTTGGAACTTCAGGACAACCCCTACACTTCAACAAGGAACATTGCCAGGGATCATGCAGTCGATTTTACCACAGTAGCCAAATTGCTGAAGAAGGAAAAACTTCATCCGTACAAAATCAATCGGGTTCAGGAACTGAATGTTCGACCGCCGACTCGAGTTCTGTGAACAAATCATGCTACGGTGCGATGAGAATCCCGGATTTGTCGACAATGTGGTTTTTAGTGACGAAGCAACTCTTACCTTGAACGGTGAAGTGAATCGCCACAATTGTAGGTACTGGTCGGGCGGAAATCCTCGATGGGTTCGAGAGGAGCACACCCAACACCGGCAGAAAGTTAATGTATGGGCGGGAATAGAGGGAGATCGCATTGTGGGGTCTTTCTTTCTAGACAGAAATTTAAACGCTGAAACATACTTACATTTCCTAAGATTTACGCTAGTGCCAACATTGGTAGAATTATTTCCGGATGAAAACACCCCCGACAAGCCTCACCCCAGAATCTGGTTTCAACAAGATGGAGCACCTCCACATTTTGGCTGGCGTGTTCGGAGTTACCTCGACGAAATTTTCCCCGGGAGATGGATCGGACGAAGGGGAACAATTGAATGGCCTGCCCGTTCGCTAGATCTCACACCACTTGATTTTTTTCTATGGGGTCATGTGAAATCAAAGGTACCAATAAGCCAAATAACTTGGATGATCTGAAACATCGTATCCGCGAGGAAATGCGAAATATTGGTGCAGAGACAATACGACGTGTCGTAGAAAGCGTGTACGTCCGTCTCGGCCAGTGTCAAATGGCCAATGGCGGACAATTTGAACACTTCCGTTGACATTTTTTTGGTGTCTTGTTTGACGACAATCCAAGATAAACCTCGGATTATAATTTATCTGATTTTTTAAAATAATTTATGATTAGTTTTTCATTAGAAATAAAATTTTAATTTTTTGAAATTCGAAAGCATTTTTCTCCCAAAAATTGTTATGTAAGGTACCAAACTTTTTATACCGTTGCATGCACAATGGAATACCTAACGACAAGGGGTAATAAATGTGGCGGGTTACTATTTGAAAAAACTAATGACGTCATGCCCGCGCGCAACCAGATGACGACAGAATTAAATTCACGATGTTATAAAGAGCACGGGATAAAAACAAAATCGACCTGTTTCAGGGTTTTTCCATCAAACCGAAGATAACAGAAATATTAATTTTGTTCCAGACTTTATCTACACCCTGTATAAATGGAATTTTAAAATGTTTTGGGGTAAATAATATGTCTCTATTTCTTTATCCCACAACAGAATGGTAAAAATTGTGACATGCTTGCTAAATATTTGCCTCAATCGTTTTATTCAAGCAATTACCTGCGTAATTTTTGGTAATTTGATCTGTCCAATTTAATGGGGAATCAATTTGGGTCTGCAAGGAACTTGACCTAGTTACATACAATTTATGAAATTATCTAGTATGTGGGGCTTATCCGGGTGAGTAACAGAATGATTATTTTAACAACATTAAGCTGTACACCGTCCAGTACCAAAATATTTCAACCTTTACGTTTTATTTGTGGCGGTCAGTGTACTTCCTATGATATATATAATGGTTAAAACGCCCCCTATCGGATTTACACCGCTTCTAAAAGCTTTCTAGATCCTTTGTCCCGGGGTGGATCGGCCCCCATCCTACGTTTCATATCCTCCAGCTTATTTCCCTCCATAACTTCCTGTCTTTTACTTTTTCTTGCCAGTTGTTAACACCTGCTGCTCGTAAATATTCCACCACTTCTTCCAGCCACTTTTATCTCGTTCTACCCCATCTCCTCCTTCCACTCGGTTTCCATTCTAATAATAATTTTGTTGTAGTTTCTTCCCCCAATCTTCATACATGTTCCAACCACTTTATTCTTTGTCGCTTTATTTTCCGTACTATATCCTCTCTCCCTATTTCGCTCTGCAGTTCGCTATTGGTTCTTACTCTGTATTCATTATCTGCTGTCTTAACTGGCCCCATTATTGTTCTCAGTATCTTCCTTTCAAATATTCTCCAATTCTCTTCATTTTTTTGGTCATTGTTATTGTTTCTGCCAAATACATTATTTAACTTTAAATAATACTAATATCCAAAATCATTGAATTATATACATATATTTTTACAAATAAAGAAAAGGGTTTATATAATATATTGTTAAATAGGCTTTTACAAATATTAAATTCATACAAATATTTACGTAGATTATTCGCTATATTCAAACATAAACAATAGAGCCAAGAATTTACCACATACGCTGCATACAAGATTTATGTATGATTATATACATATACGACGATTGCGAAACATATTAAGTTGCATAATTCTTTATATTTTGGAGACGATGTTTATTTAACAACTATATTTATTTATTTTCGTCTCTCTTTGAAATTCGTTTTATAATATTTAGTTCTTTATACTCAAATACATTTACATACAATAATCATTTATCATTTTAAATAATACCTTATTTTTAAAGCTTCTTTTCTAAACTTCTTTCTTCTTTCTTCGAGCGCTGTTTATTATCAGCGAAATCTTCTTTGTTCACGACCAAGACGTGACAAATCAACTTACTCTGCCAAAAGGAGCACAATATATTTATTACGACGATATAACACTTTGCACACTTAATATGTATGTGCCACTTTAAACACTTTTTACTACTTTTTCAAATAACAACAATTCTTATGATTGTCGCCGACTGTCCCAGTAGTCTATTATGTATTTAAATTATATTAACAATAATTCTCATGATCATTGCCAACTATCCCAGTAGTATAATGGAGTTCGCCTCTCGACACAACGTTTAACTCTTCTAACCTTCGACTCTTGACTTTTGAATGCGTATTTTCTTTTTATATGAGAATGTCTGTGAATCCCCACTTTCTACATAGCCCGGGTGTTTCCATTCACATTTCACATGCACACATTCTTTTAGCTGTGAGAATGTTTACCACTATCGTAGTGTTTATCGCATTAATGTAAACTTTTGGCGCCACAATTCTTATTCATAAATACATACTAAACTTATGACTAATTGCGACTTAATATTACAATAATACATTCATTGATTTTAAATACTTTTTTTAATTTCATTAAAAAATATGCTTAATTAAATTCTTTCAAATAATAAAATTATAAAATTAATATATGCAATATATAGCATTAGAATAGAAAGCTCTATTTACCGACATCATTCTTTCTTTATTTTCGACATCTCTATTTCCGTCATTTGCTATTACGACTCCCAGATATTTAAATCTGTCCACCTCCTCAAATGTCAAATTCTTTATTGTAATGCCTCTGCTGTCTTTCCCGTTCATTCCAAATGAAACAGAAGAGGAATGATTGGTACATAGAGGACTTAAGTAATGAAAAAGTAAGAGCGGAATACAGAAAAGAAATAGAGAGGCAGTTGATGAGCGAAAGAAGGGACGGAGATGATACAGAAATAAGGTGGAGAAATATCAAAAAATGTATTAATGAAGCAGCAGAAAAATGTGTCGGAAGAAAAGGAAAGAATAAGAGGAAATAATGGTATAATGAGGCTTGTCAAGCATACTAGTCAGGAAGGTGGAAGCAAGAACCAAATGGTTACGGACGGATAAAAGTGAGGATAGGATCGAATATGAGAAGATGAGGAAGAACTGTAAACAAACTATACGCAGAAGTAAAAGAGACTGGGTGGAAGAGCAGATGAAGAATATCGAAGAAAAAGGTAAGAAGAAGAATACCAAGCGGTATTACCAAAAAATCTATGAACACAATACAGTATATAAGCATAAAGGGTGTGGTATAAGGGATGGTAAGGGAACAGTAGTTGAATGTGAAGAACAATATAAGGAAGTATGGGAGGAAGACTTTAAGGGACTACATAACGACAGGCAACGGAGTGAAGAAATATATGAGGAAGATGAAGACGAAGTTGTGGTACATGAACCAACATTAGAAGAAGTAAAAGACGTTATAAAAGCTAGCAGAAATGGAAGAGCACCGGGAAAAGATGGAATAAATAACGAACTATTAAAATATGGAGGAGAACGACTACAAGAACATATATATGAATTGATACGGAAAATATGGAATGAGGAAAAGATGCCGAACGAATGGAAATCAGGACAAATAGTGACATTGCATAAGAAAGAAGACCAACAAGATTGTAAAAACTACAGGGGGATAACACTATCAAATACGACATACAAAATACTATCGTCAATAATACAAAGAAGGATAGCCGACATAATGAAAAGTATCATGGGACAGTACCAGTGTGGATTTGTGAGAGGAAAATCAACAACAGATGCGGTGCATAATATAAAACAAATACTGGAAAGAGCATATGAACACAATATGAAACTGGAGTTGTTATTTGTGGACTTTCAGCAAGCATTTGACAATATTAGAAGGAGAGAACTTATAACCGCAATGAAGGAACTACAAGTACCAGCGAAGTTAAGAAGACTTGTAGTAATGACTCTGGAATCCACAAGGGCTAGTGTGAAAACATCCAAAGGAGAAACGAACAAGTTCAAGATAAATAGAGGAATCCGGCAAGGCGACGCTTTGTCTGCAACGTTGTTTAATCTGGCCTTGGAGTATGTAACAAGAAAAGTAAATAGAGGAACTTTAAGAACAAGGGGAAGTCAGATAATAGCATATGCAGATGATGTAGTAGTCATAACAAAAAGAAGAGAGATAATGGTCAAAACAATGCTAGAAATAATAAGGGAGATAAATTGGGTTTGAAGATCAATGAAACAAAAACTTTCTATGATAATCTTTGATAATACTTCTAATGGAATACACATGTTTAACTATTAATGAGAGAAAGAGAGAGATACCAAAAACTACTTTTTAGTATCAGGGGACCTCAAAACGTGGACAAATATCTCAAAGTCAAACATTTTCTTCATCACAATAGTCCTTATACTACGAATAAGAAAGTAATGAAAATTGTAATTGAATTTATAAAAAATACATTTAAAAAATGACGTGTGATTACTTTCTTATATGTATGTGCGTTTCGAATTTGTTATACAAAAGTTGTTTTAAATCAAGTTTTCAGCAATTTTATCTGGAAAACATGACTCGAGAGATATTCGCAAAGAATAAATTTTCGATAAAAGTAAAAGAGCTACTTCCGGAATTAATATCTTTTACTGTTTGGCAGCTGAAGTGGTCACACGCACACAGAGAGATTATAATTCCTTGAATAATATTTGATAATGCTTTTAACTTTGTTAAGGTATTAAAGCAAAGAGCGTGTAACAACTTACTTGCTGGTTTTAAAATGCTTTCTCTGCAAAGAGTGCTCAGGTGCACTTATATGGTTTCAATACCGATTTAAATTTAGGATCTGGTAAATTCTTTGGACAATTTTTCTAGTCAAAATGTCGAGCTGTAATTTAAAATGTGTTTTATGGTATGTACATCAAAACTTTTAAACGACCAGGCTGTGACTTATTGCAATAATTTATGTATTCTTTCATATTTATATTTATATGACATCTATACCCATTGGATTGATTGGTTAATATAAAGCTTATTAAGCTTTCGATAGATAAAAGAGAGATAAAATTGAGGGATTCTTCAAATCTGTGGTTACAGTGTTCAAGATTTTATAAATTATTTTAAATAACTTTATATTGTATTGTATGTGACGTATTTCTTTTACTTTTGCTGTATTGTGCTACTAGGTCTGAAGTATTAAGAAATAAATAAAAAAATGAAAGATGTGTTTTAGTAATATACCGTGTGTCTCACTTTACATGAATACCGTTAAATAAATTGTTATTAATAAAGCAAATCGTATAAAATTTTTGCTAGTGATAGAGACCGTTACGATTAACATTTTTGTAGGTATGATTTTTTTTTAAATATAAATCCGGCCTACTATGATTAAAATAAAAAGTAGTGTTTCAGGTAAAAACATATGTAGTAGCCATGAAGATAGAGCAAAAAAGTATTTTAGTAGGTTGTTACTTATAGTCACTAAAATCGACCATACACGAAGTTTCGTTGAAAATATTTAATATTTAAATATTTCTTCATTTTGGTAGAAACACATTTAGAAAACCTAACTCAAATATCTAGTGTGCAACCTAGAATAAGAACCACTGAAAATACATACATATATATAGTCATAAACCTACTGTACCCCAAGGTGTAGGGTATATTGTATTGTCTATTGTTCTTTTCCACTCTCGCTGGTTTTTGTCCCATGACAATTCCAGTTCTTCTCTCCACGTTGTCTTTCTTCTTTATTATTATTTAAGTTCACCCTGTAGGATGGGCGTATACACAAGAAATTTACAAACTTTTAAAATCACTATCCAAGAGTCTCCGATCTGATGGATCGACAGATCTTACACCCACATATACTAATTAATATTTCTAAATTAACTAAATTTAACCAATGTAATCACTTATCTTGGTCATATGGAACTCCACTAACTGGTGTTAACAGCGATGCAAAAGAAAGCACAGCTGACTGCCAAGAAGGAATGACTTAAATTTCCAACGGAACAAAAATATCATGCTTCCAAAATCCAGAGGGCTTAATAGACAATTCCACATACAATTGTGGATCTATCTCTCACAATTACGTCTCAAGTTTTCCCTGAATAGAGAGAGTAATTAGTTCTAAAGAAAAGTGTCAAGAGGGAAAAAAACAACACACGAGGCATATAGGCTAGAAATGAACTATAACAAATTTAGATTAATTCATAGATAAATACTTGACTTATATCCTTATATTCTTCCAAAGTACATACGAATAAACATCAATATTCTGTCATATACCATAGGCTAACACCATGTGACTTTAAATCACATTTAAATCCGACCAAAATGTCGTTAAATAAAAAAAAATCCTTTACTAACCAATCCAAATCTAATCCTAATTCTTCTTCATAAAGAAACCAAACAAACAAAATACTCCGTTAAACACGATGCTTGTAGATATATTAATCTACCAAAATTATTGAATGATGGTTCAGAGATTTTACTCACACGATGTTACTTGATTAAGTTTATTGGATATTAAATAATAATAAATAAATTTACAACAGATAACTACAACGACAGCTACCCGAGTAGCTAACCGACTTAAGTGAATCATACACAGATGACGCTACTATATCAAAAATATACAAATAATATTGGAAAATAATAATAGTTAATTAATATACAAGTAATTAAGCCTGTGATTTTTGAACCGTTAGAAGAATTTTGGCTTATAGGGTTTCATTTTATGTCGACGAACATACCTCCAAAATGTAGTGTAAGATATATTTACATGTCTACTCATATCTCGTAAACTTGTGCGAGAATTATTACCATACACTGCTATTATTACTACATCAGGATGCCTTCGATTATTTAACGGTCGTGGTCTCGGCTTACCGACATTTCCAGTAGCGTTGAAAAGGCGACTCAAGTGTGCAACTACCCCATGAAATATTTAAAAAAAATTTCAACGAAACTTCGTATATGGTCGATTTTAGTTATTAGTAACAATTATTAAAATACCTTTTTGCTCTGTCTTCATCGCTAGTATGACTTTAGTCATAGTAGGCCGGATTTAGATTTAAAAAAAATCGTTCCGACAGAAATATTAGTCGTAAAGGCCTCTATCACTAGTAAAAGTTTTATACTACTTGCGTTATTAATAAACAATTTATTTAGGTGCATTTATGTAAAGTGAAACACGCGATATACTTTATTTTGATATAATATATTTATTTTAACAAAAGACAATATATGAATGGACAACTCCAAGGCAAAGTATAAATATGGTGTAGTCTAGTTTAGGAAGTTCTCTATTTCGTCAAGGCTTTTATTTTATGTTCCAAAGAGTTTTATTTAAACTTAGTAACTGTTTCAATATCTGTATTATTATTTTAGGTCAATACGTTTTTGCATATAAAGGTGAAAAAATAGGGAGAATTACAGGTCTTGACCCAGCACGACCTCGATTTGAAGGGAATTCACCAGACGAACGTCTGAGTGATGACGACGCAAATTTCGTGGATGTAATGCACACCGATGCAGGAACGCTTGGATATGCAGGTTCAATAGGGCATGTTGACTATTTTCCCAATGGAGGAAGCAGACAAAATGGTTGCGGTCTACTACTGACAAGTGAGTAATTTGGTGGCAAAATGTTAAGGAAAATTCCAAAATATATTTTATTTTCTAGGTAGCTGTAGTCACGCTCGAGCGCCTTCATTCTTCTATGAAAGTATAACTAGCAATGGCTTCATTGGTGTTGCTTGTTCTAGTGCAAGTGATTTTAACTCTGGTATTTGTCATAATAATCAGCGCATTATCATGGGAGAGGAGGTCGATAGAACTGCTAGAGGCGATTTTTATTTGAATACAGCATCATCACCACCTTATGCTCTTGGATACATATAAGAAACGTTGTTCAAAATATACATTATAATTAATACAAGGTGTCCGCCGGGAAGGTATATTTTGTTTCATCATAACTTGCAGGCTCTTTTGACCACATTTTTCAATACATTTTAACGCATTTCACCCGATATTTCATTAATTTTCATCAGGAATATTTTGTTTGAGTTGCTCAGGAGTTTCTCGTTTGTTTGCATAAATCTTGCTCTTCAAATATCTTCAAAAAAAAAAGAAGTCCAGGGCAGCCAAATTCGACCACCGGGGAGCCCAATCAACATCACCATTTTTTGAAATAACTTGTTGTGGAAAGAGGTCTCCCAGTAATACCGTTGTAATTTTGGCTCTATGCGATGCGGCACAGTCTTGCTGGAACCACATGTTAATTAATCCCAAAGTATGGAGTTCTGGCGTCAAAAAGCTTTCAATCATGTCACGATATCGTTTGCCAGTGATAGTTGCCGTTAAGCCGTTTTCATTTTCAAACAAGTAAGGTCCAATGCTTTCTCCTGACTAAACTGTGCACGAGACTGTCATTTTTAATGGATGTAAAAGTGACTCATCAATAATTTGTTTTCCATTGCACAGAACCTACTATTCTGTTTATTCACTTATTCATATTAATGAAAATGCGCTTCGACACTCATTATGTGTTTTTCATGAAAATCAGGGTTGTCATGGGCGACCTGTACTGGCATATGTACGGCGGCGTAAATGGTCTTGTGGAAAAAGCTGTTGTGTTAATTGAATATTTAATGGAAACAATTTCAAATCCTTATGCATAATTTTGGCCAAAGTTGTTCTTCGTAAACCAAGTTCCTGAGCACGGTGTCGAATTGAAGTTGTTGGATTGTTTTGAACACTTGCTTGAACAGCAGCAATGATCTCAAGCAATCTTGCAGTACGTTGCTGTCCACGCTTGGGCCTATCAGCCATTTTCTTCGAAATTATTCACTACACGATAAATAGTACGTTTTTTGGGTACGTTATTTCTCTCAAAAATTCTACGTAATTTTCCCATTGTTACAGTCATCGATGATTGATTTGCATAAAATGTTTTAACAATTAAAACACATTGGTTAATCGAACTGTCAAAATTAATATTTACCAAAATGGCGGAAAAACAAAGTAGTATACCTTCCCGGCGGACAGCGGTACAATAACTAATATATACTAGTTAATATATATTATTCTTAATATTATTATTGAGTAAATAAATACATGGTTTGAAGTTATTTCAAATATTTTTGCGATACTAGTAATTGGAAGTAATTAACATGTCAGTACTTCAAAGGTAAAGCGTATCAAGTCAGTAAAATAGAATTGTTCAGGAGAGCGCAAAAAATATTTGCAAATCAAGTAAATGATACATGACTTGATTCAGTATACAATCGGGTTTTTCTGTTATCTTAAAGAGGAAGTCCGTGAAATATTTTCCGTGGGTAAAGTATGGTATTAATAGAGCGCGGACACAAACGGTTGATGACTCATCGCCCATGGGCGCACTATTGAAATGTTGTATTTTTAAAGAGGTTTTAATTTTATTTATATAATTGGATAACAAGTGGCTGGTGATCTATAAAATACAAAATACCTTATTATTTGTTCATTTTCTCTTCCGTAAGACTTGTTCTCTTTGAATTAAGTACATCCCTGTAGATAGAAAACATCCTTTCTACATCGCAACTGGTTATAGGTGCGTACTGGAAATATTCTTTTATTTCAGCGTATTTAGCATACACAATTGCCGCAATGTTATTAAATCTGGATTTCTATTAAAAACTGCGTCTAACTTTTGTCGAAGGCCACATCCGAAGTCACTTGAAATACTTTTGAAATTATTAATACCCACATCTAATGTGGTTAATCCATCTTTTAATTTGAGATTTCGATTTTCAAAATATGTGATTAGTTTAGGCAAATTTCCAAAGTGCTCCTGAAGGAATAACAACTGATTTTTTAAATTTGGGATTTGTGTTACTTCCTTGCACTCAGAAATACTTCGAGCATCGTCATTTAAACATGTAACGAAATATTGTAAACTATCGAAATTCTCTGCATAAAAACTATTTCTGTGTATGTTTTAGCAAAGCTAAGTGACGAACGTGCGATATTTTGGCATTCTAACGATATTTTACAGACTTTGTAATAAATTTCGGAATCACTGACAATTCATTTTCATATCAGAAAAAGTAACATAGACAACGTTCTAGATCTAAATAAATGATATCTAAAAATGTACTCGTATGTCATTGAAACTAAACAAAATCCAGTGCACACTTACGTCTAGATAATTGGGAGAAGTAGATTCAATAAACCGGTATTAAACAGACTATTACAAAAATTACGAAGTACGTAATTAACAGTCAAAACAATGAAAAAACGAAACTAACGTAAGTATGAATGAAAATTTTATTTCTCTTTCGAAATATAAGGTAAATATAATAAATTTTAAAACCCCCTCACGCTTCTATCTACGCCGATGCAAAAAGGATTTTATAAATTTCTTATTTTATGGGCATTTTTTGCTCTCATTCTCGGGCACTTCTCCGGTGTAAACAGATGTTGCAGTTCACCATATGAATTAGTGCTATTCAGTAAGCGTGGCGTGTGTTGTTTATATTATTTCTTTGCTCCGTTGTAACTTCGTCGTAGTTTAAACCGGTTATGTCCGCGCCCTAGTTATTAGAAATAACATAGTGCGCAAAACTTATTTTCTGAAAAAGAGTGAGTTGATACAGTTTACCTCTGAGGTACCGATGTAGTGCGACCAGATACATTGGATCCCTAGAAAATATGTTAACTGATTTATTGCTCACCCACGTAGCCCACATATTTCATTATTAAATACAGTCTTGTCTTTATACTATGTTGATTTTTGCGTTTTGTTATTTATTTATATTTACTTTTATCTCTGTTTTCCTTGATTTTTTCGTATTCTGAATTTATAAGTTTTTTCATTTTTTCATTTTTTAATTTTTTTTGATATTTTCTGCAAGTAGAGTAGAAAAAGATACGATGACAACTATCAATGTCAATTAATTGTAAACAGTTAACAGATGTATAATCATGGAGGAAATTTCGTCGTCGTATTAGTCAGTAACTCGTGGAGAGAGAGTTTATTTTTTTCCGCATAATTAGAAAAAAATATTTATGGGTCGTGGTAGCCTTGTCAGTAAGACGCTAGTCACAAATGCAAATATACTGGGTTCAATTTTGATTGCCCAATTAAAACCGAAGGCTTTTTCTGTTCTCTTTCAATACTGAATATTTGGTGGTCAAATAAGAGGGTAGTATTAGACAGTATCATCTGTTTTGTTGCTATTTTTGTATATCAAAAGACTGAAGAAGAAAATTTACCTATAGCTACACATAATTGGTTTTCAAAATTGAGACACTGTTTGTTATTATATAATTATTTAATATTGAATGAGTTACCTGTAATAGACGAAGCAGCATATCGTTAGTTCTTGCAAACTAATCATGTTCTTCTACTATTAGTTAAAGACATTTAGCTTATCTATTCAAACATGTAAAGTAACTTACCCTTGATATAACTACAAGTTCGATATCGTCTAAAATTAGATTAAAATTATTTATTGCTCACATCATTATTTGTTTACATGACATTTCTTATTTGTTTTTATTGGTCATGCATATATTTTAATATTAATAAACAACACCTGAGAAATTTTACGCTACAACGGATTAATATACAAAAATAGCATTTACATTAATGCAGATAACACTACTATTTGTATCCCATAATCCTGTCATAAATTCATAATATATTTCAGGATTAATTCTGCGCACTCTAGCTACTTATATTAAATAAATTTTTAAGATGTTGTTAATACTTGATTGAAAAGTAGTGTTTGTATTCGAGAAAGTACTAAAGTGATAATGTTCTGTCGTCAGAGTTATTTTTTCCAGTGTAAACAGGATTATTTCATCAGCAATACACGTCAATTGATACAAGACAGTATCCAAGCAGAAAAGCAACGAATTAAATAATATACAAGTCAATTATTTCGAGAGATACAGACATTCAATTTTTGCTTTTCCGCATTCGACAAAGAATGAGGGCAACCACAGCAAAACCAGAAGATAACAACTATGAAGCATTTGCGGTACTGCCTCACTATCTCGGTTATAAAAAGTTATTTTTAATAATAAGATAATTCTAATAATTAATTAGGAAATTAGTTATAGTGTCTGTGATGGGAACAGCATTTTGAAATCTACACATACTGTGTGTCCAAAAAGTCTGGAAACACCCAAATAAAATCGAAACGGATGATTTTTGAGAAAAATGCAAAAAGAAGTCAATTAGTATTTTCAAAAAACTACTTGCTGATGGTATCTGTTTGGAATTTTTGATGACCTTGAAAAAGTTATGATGTCATCAAAAAAAAATTTAAATGGCAACGTCACATTTTTAATTTTATTTTTGATAGATCTTTTAATTGTCTAAATGACTGTAAAAAAATGTTTCATTTTACTTAAGAAAATGACGAAAGAAAAATTTAATTACTTCTTCGAAAATGGAAAAGTTTGTCTTTAAAAAAAAACATATTGGCTTAAAAGTCGATTATTTTTAAAACACATTTTGTTTTATTTGTGACATTCTGTCAAATACGAATTGTGCGTAAGTTAAAAAAATCTGTTTAAAAATGGTTTTAAGTGAGAGGGAACGTATTCAAATATTGATGATGATTGGTTTTGGGGATAGGGCTCGTTCAGTTAGAGAAGTTTGCGACTTATTTAATACAGAACATCCGGACCGTGCCCCAATTAGTATTTTTGCAGTGAGTAAGATTCACAAAAAAATTCAAGAAGAAGGCCATGTTCGAGATCGCCCTAGAAGTGGTCGTCCAAAGATCGCAGAAGATACGCAACTCGACGTATTATTGTCAGTAGAGGAAACTCCAAATTCTAGTACACGGCAGCTTGCTCGGGAGTTTAACGTGTCGAAGAGCACAATTGGTAATATTTTCCGGAAAACTAAGTATCATCCCTACAAAATCTGTTTGGTTCATGAGCTGCCTGAAGACGACTTCGACAGGCGTGTACAGTGTTGCGAAGAACTGATGCCTATGTGTGATAATGATCCGTTTTTTATCAGAAATATCTTATTATACATTACATGGGGCTGTTAATAGACAAAACTGCAGGTACTGGGCACGCCAAAATCCACGCCGGATGAGAGAGGTACGAACTCAGGATCCTCAGAAATTAAATGTATGGGCTGGTTTAATTGGTAACAGAATTATAGGGCCTTTTTTCTTCAACGGTAACCTGACGGCGGAAATGTATTTGGATTTTTTACAAAATTATTTAATTCCGTCATTAGCAGAAATATTTCCGAACCATGAAGATCCTAATTTGCCCAGCCAAAGAATTTGGTTTCAACAAGATGGGGCTCCACCCCACTATGCGGGAAATGTTCGGCATTATCTCGAGAATACCTTCCCAAACAGATGGATTGGCAGGAGGGGGGCTATCGAGTGGCCGGCTAGGTCGCCAGATCTAATGCCTATTGATTATTTTATGTGGGGTTACTTAAAAAATAAGGTATACGCAACTAAACCTGAAAATTTGGAAGACTTGCGTCAACTGATTGAGATTGAAGTACGAAGGATCACTCCTGAAATGATAGAAAACGTTCAAAATGGATTTTATTATCGTTTAGGGTATTGCCAAGATGCTCAAGGACAACATTTTGAACATTTATTGTAAGATTTTTTGCTGATTTCTACGATTAAAATTTTCTTTGTTTTCTATAATGATTTTTTTTTCAAAATGTTTCTTAAGTAGAATGAAAAATTTTTTGACTGTCGTTTAGACAATTAAAAGATCTATCAAAAATAAAATTAAAATGCGACGTTGCCATTTAATTTTTTTTTGATGACATCATAACTTTTTCAAGGTCATCAAAAATTCCAAACAGATACCATCAGCCAGTAGTTTTTTGAAAATACTAATTGACCGGTTTTTGCATTTTTCTCAAAAATCATCCGTTTCGATTTTATTTGGGTATTTCCAGACTTTTTGGACATACAGTATATCATAACTACTATTTATATTCTATGTCCTGAATGTTCCAGGGATATTTACTGTGTTATAGTGACGATGAGTTATTTTTCATTAAAATGTTTTAATTGTATTTGGACCAACATTTTCTGTTAATTACACGTTCGTAAAGATATAGAACACCAAAAATTAATTTTCCTTAAACTGAAGCAGCTAAAAAAAAAACATATATGTTCTACAAATACTTTCTCATAATTTCGCGACAGTAACCATAAAAAAGTTAGGACAGAAGAATATAATACCTTATTGGAAATGAAACAAATAAAGCTTTTCTGCGTAGATTAATATAGATCAGTCAGATAATAAATTAAGAATATTGTAGGAAGAGATGTCCTATAGCTCCTAAAAAAGACATCTGAACGTGTGAAGTTAGCCAACCCTTTTCGAAAATTGAAATTCTGACAGTTGTTCCAGATTGTTCTAGTTTTGTTCTACGTTGTTCCAAAGTATATCAAAGAAAAAGAAAAATTGCCCGAGATAATAGGAAAAAACGATTTGACAATAGGTAGCATGGTAGTCGAACGTTGTCAACTCTATTCAGACGCAGAGTGCTTATACACATATTGATAATGATTGTACCAAGCTCATCACATTATCAGTGTTTTCACATGAGCTACTAGGTTGATATTATAACGAAACCAGTCTACAAAAAAAAAAAAAGAAATGCAAATATTCGGCGCGACTGGTAAACAAGTCGTAAAGCAATAAATCATCCATTTATATGTACTGCGAAGAGACAGAATGTCTGTCGTATGTTCTACAAACATCGAGAGAAAGATGGAGTTTTCGCGAATGCTTCCAGATGTGTCGTATGCGTATATAACGGCAGTTGAACCGATGGATGAGTCATTCCGGAATAAGAGATTCAATAGTCGTCGCGCAGAACAGACCAAAGAAAAAATAAATATAAGAAATAAATAAATAGTTCCTTGAGTGGTAGTCGAAGAGTAAACATAAATATAAGTAGTACAAAATAAGTATAGTGGTGCGGTGTTATATAAATAGAAGTGATATAAATACGGTACAGTGTTACATAAATATACGGACATAAATATTAGTAATAGAAATAAATACCTGTGTTAATTTAAATCGTAGTAGTTTAAGTGTGAAACATTAGTTTTATATTTTTATATTGTAATTAGTTTTACGTGTGTGAATATACAGACTGTTTTAAATAAATAAATTGCACGAGTTGGTTATTGCGAACCCGAAAACGTTATAATATCTTTTGTTTTTTATATTTTTATTAGAGTTTATGCTTTACTTTATACATAAAATAAATACGCAGATAATTTCTTTTTGTAAACTTTCTTTATTGATATTTTGTATTATATTCCACAAAAGTAAAGACATTCTCACATACGCTTTGATAATTCTGATGCATTAATAAAATTCACAAAACACTGGAAATAACACGTGTTTAAATATCCAAAAATTGTATTAATAAAAGTACATGTTTCGCTCACACGGTGGCTTTATCAAGTATAAAATATGAGAAAGGTTCTCTTTCCGTTGAGCCTATCTAGTAGGCGATGATATTTTGCGACAAATTTTGTATGACAATTTCAATCAGTTGTTTACAAGTTTAGTTATAGTGATAAATGTCAAATATATCTGATTGTTTGTCAGTTACATTAGTTTAAAATACTTCCTTCGTCAATAAATCATGAAACTGAACAAGGAACATTATCGAGCGGTGATTTTTTTACAATTTTAAGAGTGCCTTAAGCCATAAAGAATGTTTCGGGGAAATCAATCTAGTATTTGGTGGCAAGTCGTGTTGCTTCGCTACCGTAAAGCGGTGGTACAATGAATTTCAACGCCGACGACTTTCCTTAAATGACAGTTTTCGAGCTCCTAAGCCAAAAACTGCAGTTACAGAAAAAATATTGCTCTTATTCGGTACATGATTTTAGAAAACCGGCATACTACTGTTGTTAAGGAAACTTCCTAGTTTGAAAGTGCCGTAAAATAAAACTCAAAATATCAGTTCAAATACACATTTATTTATTTCGGTGTGCGCCGAGAATTTCGGGGCCGCTCTTGCAGCGAACATAAGTCGAGGCGCGCACCGAAATGGTACGTACGTGGCGTGCTGACAACGTGGTATGTGGCAAATTTTTAACTAGTGAAATCAGTTGCCACAGCGCCATATCGATGCGCGCTGTCGCATCTGATTTCACTCGTTTAAAAATTGCCACGTTGTCACCACGCCACTTCCACGCCATCGCCACACCACTTTGGTGCGCGCCTCGACTATGATTACAGCATATATAATGTGCATCGCTCGTGGAGCTAATGGTCCCTATATGTACGCACATGTCAGACACTGCCGTCCGTACGTACACATAGGAGGCCTTGCATCGCCTTCGGTGTACAGTCGTGTAACCCTGCCGGCAGACAATAAATTCGGCTGGTGAGACTGTATACGCCCGAAGCCGGCTCCGCATCAGTATGCTTAATATTTGTATGTAAAAAATACATTAAGTGACAATATATTTTAAAAGTTGAAAAATAAAACATACATTACAAAAATATAATAACACATAGAAAATAGAGAAAAGCATTCACATATAACGAAAGAAACAATCATATAAAAATAAAATAAAAGATGTTAAGTTCTTAACAACTGTCAAAAGCATACAAGCAACTTTAAAGATTGGTGTGAAAGCAATTAACATTATTTTACACAAACATTTGAAGGTCCGTAAACTTTGTTCTCGGTGGATTCCCCACAACTTGACTTCAATTCAAAAAGAAATCGCTTTAACCGTGGATTGTCCATTTGATGTACAACATCATCACAGGTGATGAAACATGGGTATACTGTATTGATCCCGAAAAAAAGCAACAATCGACAGTTTGGGACTTTGAAAATGAGTCGGCTCCAACAAAAGTTGTTTGTGAAAAAATTTCAAACAAAACGATGGTCGCCACATTTTTTGGAATTTACTGGGCATATTTCCATTGTATCACTGGAAGATAGACGTACTGTTAATTTAGTATGGTACACTACAATTTGTTTGCCTCAAATTCTCCAAAATGTTCTCAACTAAGTATTTGAATACGCAAAACAAAGAAATAGGTAATGTGTCATTCATCGTTCATTTCAAAATTCGGACTGGAAGTAACACTTTTACTCTTAGCGAGTAGCACTTTTTTTCGAATATCTTGCAAAGTATGCATTCTATAGAGATTTATTAAGAGAACATAATTTAAAACACTGATACGGTGGCCACACCTCATGAGGTAAAAGTGGTGACATTTTTACAAATACTACACTAATGTAACGGGACCGAATGATTAAGAAATACATATTGTTCACAAAACATACTGTAATAAACCCACCTGCTATTTAAATAATGAAATCTATGGCTTATTATACCCAAATTTTGAGTAGGTACCTATTGTAATTTATGATGCGCTTAAAATAGCAATATACAAAACTAATTACACCAAGTGTTATGCACTGATACTAAGACTTACTCTTAGGCGAAGTAAACGAATTGTTTCGTCATATGAAATTGTTTACGCCCAACTCTTCGAAGTAAACACCCAGTCGATGTTTTTCTTTAGATACCATTTTAGGCAAAACCAAAAGCCAAGATTCATTTTGGTTTCGGATTCAACTTAAATATAGTGCCTTTTATAAATGGGCTTAATTTTGTTCATTTTCTTCCAACTTAACTATTTTTTAAATTTTTTTTTGGGAAAAGTAATGGCACAAAATAACTTACGCTGAAGAGTGTGTTGTGACATTTACTGTGTGAAAATTTCATTGATCTTGACTTACTACGTTTCTTTAAAGTGGTACGGATATCCCTTACGCATAATTTACACCGGCGAACCCCAACCTTAATATACAGTATTGCCTGAAATAAAGAGTACTGAAACTAAGTTGGCGGTGTCTCAATGCGCCCGCTGTCATACCCACGTTAGATAGTATAGACCTGTCACGTTAAACTTAAACAATTAATTAGTAGGGCCTAATTTTTAAAAATTGTGTTAAGTACAGCGAAAAAAGTTTTTCTTGTGGGGCAATATTTTCGCTCATACGGAACCGGCTGATTCAACGGTGCTAGTCTGCGATACGTATGTGATAAATTCACACAACAGTAAGAAACGTTCTTCGAGTAATACCGTAATTTTAAAGGTTGTTGAAAAGTTCATAAACACTGGCAGTGCTAACGAAAAGCAACATACCAGGACAGTTAACATAATAATAACAATCAACTCAATTTTGAGGAGATCTTAGAAAATCCGAAAGTTAGCCAGCGAAGCACAATGTTGCACCTTGGTGTAAAAGAACTTCCTCTCAAAGAATCCTAAAGGAGTTGTGTGCTTTTTCGTATATGATTCAGGTACAGCAACAGTTACATATTTGGGATTATCGCAGTGAAGTGGAATATTGGGCCAGAATTCTCGCGTTACTATATGCAAATCATGAATTTTTAAAAAATTTATGATTTTCAGACAAAGCCAGACCCCATGAGGTTCAAAAAGTACCTTTATATAGTGCCAAAGTGAGGTTTGCGGTTTCGGGACACGGAATCATTGGTCCGTACTTTATCGAAGAGTAAGACTTAATCAACAGCGGTACACGCCAATTTTAACGCACTTTATCTCTGATTTACGTCGATTCTGTAGTGCACGTAATTTGGCATTTCGAGAGCAAGTTTTCCAGCAGGACGGGGCAATTATATAGTCATACTGCTGCCGCGGTTCGTCAATTTGTTCAGGGACATTTTCAAACCAAAATTATTTCACGATTTACTAACTTTCCTTATCCTTCACATTCGCCAGACTTTCCCTCTCTACACGATTTTGGGCATAACCAAAGATACCGTCTTCAAAAGATCACCACAAACCATCGATGAATTAAGGATGGCATTTGAGCCTTCTTGGCACAACTGAGTCAAACCTTATTCGATAACATGACGACCAACTTATAACTTCGTTATGAAGTATGTCTTGAACGAGAAGGTGCACACTTAGAACATGTAATAAAGTCTAAATAATATGTATTTATCAAAAAAAAAAAGGATTATAATACAATATGGTTTATTTCGTATCATACTGTATTTATACATGTCAATGGATATTTTGCTCATATTCTATTTGTTACCTTAAAGTTTCTGTTTATGACGTGCACTCACCCCTATCGTAAATTTAGTGCTGACAAAAAACGCCCCAAGCCGTAGCTCCGTTATTTACTACGATTTTAAAAAACGAAATATTAAATAAAATGGTTAAGTAAAGACTATCAATTGGCGTAATCAAAATATTATTAGGAACAAAAAGTTTGAACATAGTCAATCTTTTTTTTTAAATGGCAACGAATATTTTTGATTAATGTTTCGGATAAAGAATGTTTTCCTGATTTTGATGATATATAACACGTCAATTTTTCAACATAAGTTTCAAGTGTGCCGTGGATAGCAAACAACTGCATCAAGTAATTAGTACTGTCAATTAGTATGTAAATGTTAATAAAGACTGTCATTGTGAAATTTGTGTATCGGTGTGACATTAGTTCAATGTTCTGATCCTTTCTGTGATTTTAATTCATCATTATAGTAATTGCAATCAACTGATCGACATGTTGCAAGTATACTTTGAATGTAATCGAAATAGTGCTGAAGTTGTGAGACTACAGTTATCGTTATCCGACAAGAGAGGCTCCAGACCGTCGTAAATTCGGAAGAATCGAACAAAATTTAAGAAAATATGGAGCCTTCAAAATGCCAAAAAGTAAGAGTCGACAGTTTAAGGAAAATACAGAATTGGATGTTCTTTTATGTGTGGAAGAAAGTCCATGGACTTCTACTCGGAGAATTGCAAATGAAGTCGGCGTATCGCACCAAACAACACAAGCGATACTCAAAAAGCACAAGTTCGTACCATACTTCTCTTAAAAAGTACAAGCACTATTGGAAAATGATCACGGTCGAAGAATGCAATTTTGCAACTTTTTTTTAAATGTTTACACAACGAGATCATAATTTTTATCGAAAAATTATTTGGTCGGACGAATGCAGTTTCAGTAATAATGGCATTTTTATCAAAAAGAACAATCGATTTTGGAGCCAAGAAAACCCAAGAATTATAATTGAGAATAATTTTCAGCAAAGATTGATTCAGTTTAAATGTATGGTGGGCGGTCTTTGGGGTGATCGATTAATTGGCCCATTTTTCATAGATGGCATCTTAAATCAAGCAAGATACCATCAACTATTGCGTGAAAACATTACAAACTTTTTAGATGATTTGCCAATTGCCGAGCTAAACAGAATGTACTTTCAGCAAGATGGCGCCCCTCCTCATAATGCCTTAATAAATGTTGAATGGTTAAATGCGACATTTGCTGAGAGGTGGATAGGGACCAATGGTATCTTCAAGATCTGGTTTATTTTACTAGTCCGGAAAATATAGACATTTTACGGCAAAGAATTCTGAATTCTTGCCGCAAAATACCTCCTAATTTTATACTCAACGCCACTAATGGAGTAATTAGAAGGTGTCAACGATGTCTTCAACAAAGCGGCAGACAATTTGAACAATACTTGTAGATAAGTTTCGTATTTATTTGTATTTTTTTTTAAATTTCCATTCCAATAAAATGTTATTAACCACGGCACACTTGAAACTTATGTTGAAAAATTGACGTGTTATACATCATCAAAATCAGGAAAACATTCTTTATCCGAAACATTAATTAAAAATATTCGTTGCCATTAAAAAAAAATGACTATCGCATGTTCAAACTTTTTGTTCCTAACAATATTTTGATTTTTCCAATTGATAGTATTTACTTAACCATTTTATTTGAAATTTCGTTTGTTAAAATCAGATAGTAAATAACGGAGCGACAGCTGGGGCGTTTTTTGTCAGCCATACCGTATACCTATTTATTTTTATTATCGTTTTAATTAACTTTTTTTTTTTATTTTTTGGTTACTAGTACAATTATGAATATATTTAAAATAATTATACAAATGAACTTAATAGTGCATTTTATGCATAATTCTGTCAAAACGTGATTGTTTCCAACAGTTGAAAAATAAAAGATTATTATTAATAGAATTATTACTAACCTACAACTACATGTTTAAAATTACATGCTTTACGGCAGATATCGTAAATTTTACGAAATAATAATAATTCATAGAAAGGGAACTGTATAATACACTTACATATGTATAGATATGTATTATACATATTTGTAAAGTATTTAATCTTTATAGCCAGAGAAGATTTAATTGAAATACACGTGTCAGTTGTACTTATTGTTATTTGATAGTTGAATGACAGCACTAAATATTTTAATAAGAAGCACATCAAAAGAGCTTTAACTCTATACTTAGGATATAGTATTAAGTCTAGATCATAATATATGAGTTTGATTAGAAATACATTTTTACACACATATATATAAAGCAGTCTTATTTTAAATTAGTTCAGTATTCTTCACAATAATCAAGCATGTTGGTGAAAATCGTGTTAGTTTCATGTTTGGCCATTGTGGGTAAGAATAGTTGAACACTACAATTGACACAAATTGAAATATATCTACGATTAATTTAGCGTATGGGCAAGTTCAACAGGGCGATGTTCAATTCTTTTTAACAAATGCAAACACTCGTATGCAAGAGATCAGACCCGGATTTACTACTGCATTGGCATTAAGTAGAACGGCACCAATAAAACTCTTGAGTCACGGTTGGATATCTGATGCGGATAACTCTTGGTATGAAGGTGCAAAGAATAATTATATAGCAAGAGGCAATGCAAATACTGTTGCAATGGATTGGTCTCGACATGCTTCGGGGCTGTATTCAACAGCTGTTAATAGACTACCTGATGTGGCTCATCTTACAGCATTGATGATAATAGAATTATCCGATACCCAAAACATTCCATTGTCTAACTTCCATCTTATTGGTCATTCGCTCGGAGCACATCTTTTCGGTTTTGTGGGTAAGGACGTTTTTCGTTGATTGAATTACATAATTCCATTAGTGAGTATTGTTCTTAGAATTTTTTATATCTCCATGTTTAGATATTTCGAACATTGTATGAATAATCTTGCGAGATAGCCTTCAACCCCATAATTTTTACTTTTTATGGCCGCTATGTCCCAGGAAATGTTATAATTTATTAATTTATATATATATTTAAATTAGGATTAGGATTATATACAGGGTGAGTTTTTTCCATTATTTGTATGAGGATCTCGAAAACCATAAGAGATACGCATTAGGTTAAATGGAGAAAGATTTGCATCTTTATAAGCCTCATCCAGATACGTTTTTGTCAATTTAAGAAAATGCATGGTTTACTAGATATTTGCAAAAAATAGAAATTCTCCAAAACCTTTTAAGTGCTATAACTCTTCTATTCTTAAAGGTAGAAAAAAATTTTTTGAATATTGTTTTTAAGAAATTCAATTTCAAACGACGACATCTTCTTAAATTTTTAATTTTGCTTAGCATTTTTGAGTTTAGCAAGCAAAGTATAATTTTTTTATATCGAAACCATAGTTGGCTATGACATATTCTAATAGTGCATTTTTTTCTGCTTGCAATGATGTAAGGGTTGTAGCACTTATTTTAATAAATAACGGCACAATACATTATTATTATCTTTAAGAAAAATCATGTCTTGCCATGAAAAACGCGATATTAATAATTGATGCATTATTTTTACTTCTTCATTGACTGTTCGTTCATTAGGGTGACTATAGTTGGTTTTGTTAGTGATTTAGTTGCTTTACAAAGTTAGTTATGGTGTACACAAATCTTGAGAAACTTGATATGATCTAATGTTACATTACTTGTAACAAAAATAGTAAAGAAGCCGCCGAACGCTATTTTTTATTGTATTTTGATCGCCCTCAATCATCGTTAGACACCTTCAAAAATTTATACAGTAATTTAAAAGAGTATGGAAGTTTTGTTAAACCTATAAATAAGGGTAATATTGGTGAAAACACGCAGATAAGTGTTTTAGCTGCTGTTAATCAGAATCCATCAACATCAACGCGGCAAATTGCACAAGACGCTGCTACCTCACAACGCACAGTAGTGAGAATTGAATCAAAACATAAGTACCATCCTTATAAAATATTAGTTGGTCAAACTCTACACCTTGGAGACGATGAAACACGATTACATTTTTGTGCTTGGTTCGTAAATATGTGTCATGAAAATAATAACTTTCCGATGCAGATCTTATGGACCGACGAAACACGTTTTACAAACTGCGGCATGTTCAATCGCCATAATGAACACCTGTGGGCGCAAATAAATCCTCACCGTTTAGAAGAAAGGCGACTCCAGATTAGGTTTGGCTTCAATTTATGGTGTGGTGTTATTGGTTCGCAACTTGTTGGGCCATTTATTTTTAATGAAACTTTAACCGGAAATCGATATTTGCAATTTCTTAGGGAAGATTTCGACAATATCCTAGATGAATTAAATTTACAGACCCGTACAAATTTACGGTGGTTTCAACACGACGGTGCCCCGCCTCACTATCAGGCACAGGTCAAAAGATATTTAGATGAATTATTTCCAAACTCGTGGATCGGCAGAAATGGTCCTGTTTTATGGCCTGCACGTTCCCCAGATCTTTCACCGTTAGATTTCTTCGTCTTTGGAGCAATAAAAGATCTCGTATATGTGCGATCAGATGCAACCCAAGAGGAGCTATTGGAAGCTGTTAGTAATGTATTTGATAGCTTAGATGGACGCAAAATTAGAATACCTATTAACTCAGTGTTGAAAAGGTGCCGTATGTGCGTCGATAATAATGGTGGACATTTCGAACACTTAATGTAAATTTAGGGTGTTACGTGTTGTTAATAATTACTTCGTTTAGCGTTTTTATTGTTTCTTATATTACATTGTATATTATAAGTTTCTTTTCTTTTCCATGGCAAGACATGATTTTTCTTAAACATAATAATAATGTATTGTGCAGTTATTTATTAAAATAAGTGCTACAATCCTTACATCATTCCAAGCAGAAAAAAATGCACTATTAGAATATATCATAGCCAACTATGGTTTCCACTTAAAAAAATTAGACTGTGCTTGCTAACTCAAAAATGCTAAGCAAAATTACAAATTTAAGAAGTTGTCGTTGTTTGAAATTGAATTTCTGAAAAACAATATTGAAAAAGCTTTCTTCTAACTTTAAGAATTGAAGTGTTATAGCACTTAAAAGGTTTTGGAGAATTTCTATTTTTTGGAAATATCTAATAAACCATGCATTTTCTTGAATGGACAAAACGTATCTGCATGAGGCTTATAAAGAGGCAAATTTTTCTCCATTTAACCTAATGCGTATCTCTTATGGTTTTCGAGATCCCCATTCAAATAATGAAAAAAAACTCACCCTGTATATATAATATTCAAATCCTATCCACCGTTTTCCTCTTTTATATATATATATATATATATATATATATATATATATATATATACACATACAATAAATGTCTGAAATTACGAAAGCGTACGGTAAATCGAAAAGGATCAAAAAATTTTAAACGTGTTTTTGTTTTGCAGAGCAAGGGTAATATGTTTTTCAAATTATTATTACTCTTATAAATGGTCAAGTGACATAATACTTATTTACAAAGAAAGTCCAAACTATTAACAGAATAGTCAATAATTTTTACAAAAACGTAGGAAAGTAGGAAATTAACAAGAAGTTTATGTCGGAGTTCTATCTTTGCAAATTTTATATTAATTTTTTTTAAATCTAAATTAATGCTAATTTCGTTCTCAATTCAGAACATAACAAATCCATTGAAACGAGATTGTGTATTAAGTTTTTAATTGATTATAATTTCGAAAAAGTAATTTCGTTGCTACTCGCTCTTATTGGTGTTGCTAATAATATGCGGTACGCAATACAAAGATTGAATGCAAGTTTTTAATTTTAATACTTTGAGCCCAAGTTTAGGACACGACGAGCACAGCGAGAAGTGTCCTAATGGAAGAGTGCAATAAGTGTCTTATGATATGAGTTATATATAGTTATATTCTACGTCGTATCATTTTTATACATATTTTACACATCGTATATTGAAAATAGAGATTCCATTTTGATTTTTTGACATTTGAATTACAAATTAGAAGTAGCCACCCTAGGAAAATTAAATTGAATTAGATAATCTATAAACACACACTGTGCTTTTATAAGTTATAAACGCAGCATTTTCGATGCATTAATAGCGTTATTATGGCATCAGATTAGAAAATAATATATTATGCAATGAGCATTTAATGATAGCTATTAAGACACGAGTAAGAAAATTACAATACGAGGCGAAGCCGAGTATTGTAATGAATACGAGTGTCTTAATAGCCATTAAATGCGAGTTGCATACACTATTTTTTCTACGACCACATAATAAAACATTATTTTTTGAACATTCTATTTCATAAATTGAGCGTAAAATTTTCCGTACATCTTTGCGATTTTAGCTGGTAATAAATTGTTCGTGGCTACTAAGGCTTGTTCCATAATTTCTGGTGGAGTCAAATATTACATTTCACTGTCATTATCCCTCATTTTTACCGTTTATATTTTCAAAAAAGCACAAATGTTAACTACTTACTTGTAAATTGCACTGTCACATTTAATTAATTTTTATATCTGTCAGATATGCAGTCGCCATATTGAATATTGCTTGAATATTGGAATGTCGCATTCCTATTGGATATAAACTTCTATCATAATGAAAATCTGTATCGTAATGGACATCATTAAAGTACAGGTTCAGCATATCTAATAATACAATTAAAGTATGGGAGTAGGGAAAAAAATGTCATTATAATCAGATGAATTTCGATCGTGTAAAATGATTTTTAACTCTTTAAAATTACAGGGTAGGATGTATACTAAAGCTGTCAAAAAGTTCCTTGAATTATTTTATATTTTAAAATTTTCTGTCATTGGAGGCGTTGTTTTGAAGTTATTTCTCTTTATCTATGTATATTCCACCACACTGTGGCTACATAAGGTGGCGAAAAATGAAAAAGTAATTTACAAAATTGGCAACATATATATATATAAATTTAGAAAACAATTATTATTAAGAAGGGGTTATAACATGCGATCGAGACTGATTGACATGATCTTATTCTATTTTCCGCTGATTTGAATTCACAATATTTTTGTCATTTTTAATTAAAATTTATCTTTGGCATATGCTACCATATTTATCATTCACATTTATTATTGTCCATGTATAGTCATTGTGATAGTACATGGAAAATAATAAGATGTAAGTGATTACATATGTGTCAAATTATAGAAGCATAATAATACCGTGTTTTTTCGATAAATCTAGAGCTTCTGCTCGTAATTACTAATGAATTAAACATGGAAAATTGAAATACTCCGTAGAACTATGTGTTGAAGAATATGACAATAATTTGTAACTTACGAAATTACACATTATTTTTGAGAAACAGTAAGTGTTTCAGCAGGTTATCTTGTCGCGCCTCAGTTTTAAACGACATGTTATAGAAGACGAAATAAACCTTAAGAATTATTTTGTTATTAATAAATATTTTTTTATAGAATGGTCGTATGTGACTATAAATAAGGCAATGAAAGACAAGATCCGAATATTACTGCTTTGAATGAAAATTTAACAAACATACAATTGTGTATTACAATAGTTACATTTATTATCTGAAAAGAACGTAAATTATCAACTCTGACCAGCAGAAAGTCCACATTATTTGCATGAAATAAAGTTATATCCTGTAAAGATTGTAATAGATTTTGAGAATATTTGTCCAGTTTTTAACTTGGTTTGTCTAGAACTCAATGGTGCAGAATTACAGCACAGATTATTGTAATATAACAACACTTTTCCATGAAATATTATGCATTTTGAAAATATGACGTAGAGAGTTAAATATTTGTCTAGCTAATAGACACTTTCATAAAACAGATAAATATTTTAGATAAATTAAGTATATCCTAAACAAATTTAAAAGAAAAGGTAGAGCCTGAAAATCCGCAGTAATTGTTACAATTTAATTTTCGTCCGTAATGTATATCTTCTTTGTACAAATTATTTTAAGGTACTATGTATATATATATTTCGTATTATCACGTAACAGTCAGTAATGCTCGTTATTTTCTTTGTACCATTTATTTGGTTAGTACTTTTATTTTTCAGATTCAGTTGAGTCGTTTCCTTTTGTTATTTCCTTATTTAGGAGAACGTTTATTTTGTTCCTATATTTTCAAGTTATATGTGGTATAATTTATGTATTTTTTTTAATTATCCATATACTTGGATTTGGGTATATTACCGACAACTATAGGGTAGTTAGGCAAATGCCGAACTTGCGAAGAATGCTGTTTTCTTAACCGCCACTGTAACTTCTGTTTAACAGCTGTAGATGGCGTGTGCCTATTTATATTTAAATTTTTATCGAAAATTCTTTTGTTTATTACCTTTTGTTTATTTTAAGTATTGTTTGGGAATTTATAATTAATAATATAATTACTCTGCTTTGAGAGCAGCCTAAATAGTCGTTTTAGTCTTTTGTGCTGCAGTTATTTTCTCTTGTCAAAAGGGCGCTTATCTTCTTTCTTTCCGATCCTTGTAGAACAAAATTCGCTTCTGTGTCTTCCTTCTTTCCGTTCTTGGGGCTTCAAAAAGCAACATCCAACGACGCAAAAGTAGCGTTAATGTTTCACAATCAGACTTGTGCAAATTAAATTCATTTAGTAGTTTTACCGTCAGTTTTTACCACGAAGAGTGTGAGATTTTATTGTAATTTGCCAAGATTTGCCATTATATTTTACGTTTGTTGAGTCTCGTACAGAGGATGAAATTATAGGTTGGAAGCAATCTCGCTACTTTTGCAACTTACCTACGGTAATAGATCCGTTATCATCGGCCATTTTGTAATGGAAGACCACATTTCGCTGATTTTTGTGGATGATCCTGTTTTGTTTGAATGTCGAAACCTGTCAGTAACCAGCTTCCGTACGTGCCTTCGAAGCCGTAACTACCAGGGAATTTTTCCTGAAGCCTGTATACTGGGAGATCTGTATGTCAAACCGGTTTGTCTTATTTTGTGTGCGTAGATGCAGGTATTTCGAACCATTTTATTCTTAATCACCTGTACTTCGAGTCTACAGTACACTGTCGATAAATTTAATTAGACACAGTCGCCTGTGTGTATTAGAAATAGATGTCTAAAGGCACATCCGATTGTTTAAATTTTGTTCTGATGTCAATTCATAATCTAAGTCAACGTAATTTATCATTTATAATTTTATGGCCATTACGCCACTGTTCAACCTGTATTTAGTCAATTAACGATCAATATTTCTTATAACATAAGTCTCCTTGTGGAGGTTACGAGTAAATTTGTCAATGTTTTATGGTCAAATTTTTCTAGTTATTTATATTTATTGTGTTTTTGTGTGCAACTTGAATTGTCACACCCTGAATATTATTATGTAAATTATATCGCATTTTATTTAGTAATTTTTGTTCATATTATCGACTGAAGAGTGTAAATTTTTGTACAATGTTAATCGTGGCGAATTAAACTACGTGTTTATTATTTGTAAGCCAAAGATATCTGAGCTAAATTAAATACCATCTAGAATTTAGAGCATAGTGGTGGTGTTAGCCCCTGATATACAGGTTGGTTCATTTTATTTATGGAATTTCGTGTTGCAGTTTGTGACCAGGCCGTTCGGCAACTATAGTTTTGACTACTAGCTTTACATGTGCCATTTGTTAACCTCTTTTGGATTAAGTTGTTTTTTTTAATTCAAGGCTAAGCCTCATGCACTATAACATTCCTTTCAATTTTGATTTGTTTAGCTAAAATTTGACCAGGACTATTTCATACTTACTGTATTTATATTATTGAAGCGCATTGTTTTTCTTTTCCTTTGCGACCTGTTTGTGTGGAAATGTTAGTATACAGATCATTGTAATAAATCTGAATGTGCATGTGTTTGGTTTTGCCAATCATTTTACCTGGGGTTTAAATATTAAACTTTGTCCGGAGTTTAAAGTATCAGGTTGGCAGACAATATAGTACTGCGGACTGGCGCCCTGACAACCTTCGACTTGTTCAATGTTTCCAATCTGCGCTTCCCGAATGCAGCTGGAGGCACTACTGTCTGTCATATTTGACACCGATCCCTGGGAAGAGTGTAATGTAAGACCATAAGTGTCGTATAAGATGGCAATAAGTGGATAGACAAGCGTCTCTTAAGATATTTTGATTTAGTCTCTGATAATTTTTAATAGAAGGTTAGTTATCGTGGTGGCGTCATACTTCCTGCCTCCTTGTATTTTGTTCCGAGCGGTTATTTGGCCGTTTATACCATATTGACATTTTAGAACAAGAAGGTAGCATAATATATTACGTAAAAATTACTTATATTTTATGTACATTTATAAAACGTCCTATGATTCGACAGTACATAAATGCAAATCCTTTTCGTTTGCAAAAATTTATATATTATAATTATACAATAACTAATAATGTATAACATTCACTGATATAATAGTAACTATTATAGTATTGAATGTTTTTATAGTACCCAAAGAAGTTACTATATTGATGTTTTTGTCTTGAACATTTAGGACAACACATATTCGCAATGAGAGGACAACGTATCGGTAGAATTACTGGATTAGATCCTGCAGGGCCGCTGTATGAAGGCAATCCACCAGATCGTCGTCTCAGTCCAGATGATGCAATATTTGTGGATGTTATTCACACAGATAGTAATGGGGTAGGCTTTAGAGGTTCTATTGGTGATGTTGACTATTATCCAAATGGTGGTACATCAAGGCAAGCGGGATGTGGTCTATTGCAACGTTAGTAGTATTTGGAAACTTTGCTATACCTTCTAAACAGATTACAGTTATTAAATTGCAAATATACCGCGCGATCATTTAAATTCTAAATTAGAGGAGGCTGTGAAATTTAAATTAAGTTGGTATATAAGTACTAATTTACAATTTGAATTGTCAAAGTGACGTTTCAAAATGTTAATTAATCAATAATTGACATTCTGGACAACCTAATAATAAAATCCCGCCTGCTATAATTTAGAATTTAAATGATCGCGTGGTATGTGTATATTCACGTTTGACAAGTACTAATTTATTTGAATAGTTATAATAGTAGTATGAAGACGAAGTACATATACTACACGTACTAATAACTTTTTTTATAGTCGGTTGCAGTCACAATCGAGCTCCTATGTTCTTCTATGAATCCATTATTAGTAATGGATTTATAACTGTTCGTTGCGACAGCGAAAGAGATTTCAATTCTGGTGCATGCAACAATAATCATAGAACTGTAATGGGCGAAAACGTTGACCAAACCGCAAGAGGTGATTATTACTTGAATACAGCCGGATCGTCGCCCTTTGCTTTAGGAAGACTTTAATATAGAAATGTAAATAATGTTTAATATATTTTGATATGTAATATGTTTGTAAAAACCATATTTTAATAAAAATCATGCAAATATATTTATGTGATTTTTCATAAACACAATATCCTTTTTCTAATATTACACATTATCTTATCGTATGATATATTTATTCACTAACGGGCTTTTTCTCTAAATAAAAATGGAAAAACCTGTAACCAAACATTTCTATACTACACGCAATTTTGAGCACTACCAGCACCAAGAGTATGAGTTTATTCTATTCGTTACTTTTTATATATAACATTAAAATAAATAATATATTTTATGAAATTTGACTCTAACTGTTAATAATTCACAATAAACCATCTGAATTTTTACATTCACTGTTAAGCTTGCAAAATAATAAGTAGCACTAAACAAAAATTTAATAATGGCAAGCAAAGTACAGTGTTCCCTAATTCCACATCAAGCAAAACGTCACCGAATATTCGCTTGTAACATCTAATACAATATATCCCACCCAAAATATACATGCCAAGAACGTAGTCCAACTTCTCGCAGGCATGTGTGATGATGATCTTAAAAAATAACCAAACTATAGAAACTATGTCAAGTTACTTGCCTACATGGTGCTTGCATTATCCTGCTACGCATAGAAAATTCTTTACAAATTGGTTAACTTCCAGATCACACTTGGAACGTTTTGAGAGGTTTCAATAATGTTCATATGTTTAATGAAAACGTTCCAAGTTTGATGTGGAGGTTTAAAGGTTGATTACAGATCTATCTATCTCGCTCATTTGTTTACATGTTCTCTCTTTTTAAGTTCAATCCATACATATAACAGATCCATGCCGGTCTATACTTAAATCAAGTTTACCTATTATTTTAAGTACACTGTGTTTAATTTTAGAAATGTGATATTTGATAGTTACTTACCTCTTTTAAGTTATTTTGAGTATACTTTTGCACTCTTTGTATTTTAATTAAACTGGGTAAAGGAATTCAAAACAGTTAGAACTCAATAGTAGATTGCCCTTAGAAATTCACAACAGTTTTTTGGTAAATAAGTTAGTAAAATAATTGATACAGTGTCAGCGTAAAACAGCTTTTAGGCAAGAACTAGATGGAACAACAACAAAAAATTCAAGTCTCTTTAAATTTATGCTTCGATGCAATTTAAAATAAGTAAATGGTCGTAGCTTGTTATTTATGGTTCTGATGAATAAAATGAAAGGTTATGTAAAATGTTTTGCAGTAAATTAAGTAGCATTAACAGTTACATAACATTTAACTGTATATATTGATGATTAAATAGTTTTAACTAATAATTGATTCCTTTTGAACAACGAAAAATAAAAAACTTAAATCGGAACCGAAATAGATTTGCTAACATTATTGAACCGCAGCCTTAACCAATGCAAAGAACGAATTCTGTTATAACCAAATAAGCTGAAATCCACATAAGTTCACAGGCAATAACACGTTTGTGGACGCTGAGATTGGGATACAAAATAGATTTGTTTTCTATTCTAAAATGACAAAAGTGGTGTGAGAAAGATTGTATGTACTTGAAACAGGAAATTGATAATGAATTTTTAAAATATTAAAGTACATACAGAACTACATAATAAAAAATATGTTGAAGATACATATATCACGTTTAAATATATTAATATCATTCCAATTTAAAATTGCTTTGGCATCTGACTACGTCTTAAAGACAATTGCGACTAGCGTATTTTATCTCTTGGAATAACTTACATAGCTGAAGTTACGCTGAATTAATATTTTTTTAAAACAATCATATTGTTGAGTGTGGGTGGTCATACTAAATATAAGTAAATACCTTACATTGTTTTGAGGCGTTTAAGAAAATAGTATGTTGTTCAAATCTAGGAACAAAGAAATTTCATCTGTCTTTTCTCATCTTATCAATGGATTTAGTTTTCTCCTGACATTATAATCGTTCGATAACCACACAAAAATAACAAAGTTTTAAGATGCTTCACGTAAAGGCTTAGTTGTTATTACGTCACAATCTAACTTGTCCCCATTATTTTTTATCTATTTAGAAAGATAAGTAATCATAGTTGTGGTAGGACTATCAGTAGTCAACAAATCTACTACATACCATAATAAATCTAGTAATAATATCATAGCTTATACATATATCAGAAATAGTTATTAATGTAAATATTTCCAATAAACGAGATAATACATAGAAAAAATTATATTTACATGTGTATTAGTGACTACATATACAATTTGTTGAATTTAGAATTTTTTCATTTCTGTACACCTATTTATTTTACTGTGGAAAATCAAAAAAAAAATAAAGACTGGATTAGTAATAATAAATATTTTTAAATATAGTACTTTGCGCTAATATAGAACACAAATAACTATACTATACGTTGATCATCGTCCCTAAAGTTTGTCTCAGACTGCCAAATAATAATAATAATAAGCCGATTGACAATTGAGAAAAGCAAATTAGAAAAAATGGTTTAAGCATGCAGTGTCAAAATATCAGGACACATATAAAGCTAATGATTAATTATCTAATATATATATATTTGGAGACTGAGTTATTTAACTCCACCACTTTACAATACTGAAGTAAGATACTAGAGGATCTGAAGGACATATGGGGGGATGGTTTCATGATCGCCATGCGCCACTTGGGTAAACTATCGCCCCAGTACGGTCACACAATAGACCAGAGAGTAAAGATAGTGAGAGATCTTTTCTCATTAAAGGCAGATACCATTGTAAGACAAGAAGATAGGGTGGAAGAGGTCGCTGTTTTCTCGGAAGATGAACTCCGAAGCGCTGTGGCCAAAATGAAGAAGAGTAAGGCACCAGGACTTGACAATCTAAGCACGGAGGCAGTGGAGCCACTCATGGCAGAGATTCTCATGGCTGAGATCTGTAGTGATGCTGGGGTTCCTCAACCATCTGCTAAGGCAACAACGCTTTTCAGCGGAATGGAAGGGAGCCACTGTAGGCTTGTTACCAAAGAAATCAACGGCGCAGGATACAACGCTTAGGCCTATCTGTTTGATTACCGTCCTGGGGAAAGTCTACGAACGTCTGTTAAAGTACAGGCTTGAGGAGGATATGGAGAGGTCTGGCGGGCTGTCGCAGAGGCAATTTGATTTTCTGCGGCAGAAGTCAACACTGCACGCGATAGAGGAGCTGACCAAGACGGTAAGAGCCTCAGACAAGAAATGGGTGGCAATGGTGCCACTGGACGTTAGAAATGCTTTTACTCCGCATCCTGAACACAAATAGTTACCGAATTAAGAAGAAGAAAAGTGGCGTAATATCTCATCAAACTTATAGAGGACTATTTCTCCAAGAGGAGGGTGTATTTGGTGGCCGGAAGTAGTATGGAGGTCAATTCTGGTGTACCACAGGGCTCGGTTCTGGGACCAACATTGTGGAACATCCTATACGATCAAATTATAAACGTGTGACTAATGAATAGAGCCATGACAATAGCGTATGCTGACGATCTGGCACTGTTAGTAGAAGCGGAGGAAACGGAGGTTGTCATCCTCAAAGGGCCTCACAAACAAGCGGGTATACATTTTTATGTAATGATGGAACTGATAACCCCTGGGAAGCAGCTGAGGTACCTCGGCGTGACCCTGGACCAAAAACTCACGTTCCGGTCACATATGAAGCAAATAGTCGCGAGGGCGGATTCCACTCTGGCAACACTGCTCAGGATCATGCCCAATGTTGGAGGACCTACAAGCAAACAAAGGATGATGCTGTATGGGATAATACAGTCGCAAGTTGCTGTATTCAGCACCAGTCTGGGCACATGCGCTGGAGAAAAAAGGTCAAAGAGAGCAAATGGAAAAACGCCAGAAAGAAGAGCGCTGCTGAGAGTGATAAGCGACTACAGAACAGTGTCAACCGGGGCGACGCAGGTGATAGCAGGGATACCACCAATCTCCCTCTTGGTGGAGGAGCGAAAGAGCATGTCCTTCGCCGAGAAACGACAAACACTAGTATTGAAGGCAAGGTAAAGGAAAATAACAATGAAACGGTGGCAAAAGAACGGGGATGACCTGGAGTCCATAACTGGCTGGACTAGGACCCTGATCCGCGACCTGAACGCTTGGGTACGATGTGGGTTCAGAGTGACAAATTACTACTTGACGCAGTTCTTATCAGGGCACGGTCATATTTAAAGTGGTTTAAGCTGGCAGCGGATGATCTTTGCCCGGATTGTGGAATGGTCGACACACCAGACCACGCGGTGTTTCTATGCTATAGGTGGACAGCGGACAGGCCCCTTTTGTTCAAAAAAATCCACCAAGTACTGGACAATCATAACGTACTTGAGTGCATGTTAAAGAGCGAGGACACATGGAGAGAGGTGAGCTTCTATATTGAGAGTGTGCTTACATAATAAACAGGAATTAACAAAATATTTATTCCATTTCATTTGTTCATGTTATATATCAGATGCATATGTTCAACATCTAAATTACTGGTTGGTGGTTACCTACGCTACGGACATCAAATGATTCAAGACTAAAACCAAAAACAATATTCAATTTCTTTTCATTCAATGTAATAAAAATTTACATACACGTCGCATATGTGTAGGTATGTGTACAAGGCACTCTGTAAGATATTTCTTTATGTAGGGCAGTTAAAACAAATATTTTATAACTTTACGAGGTCAAACCTACATCATGATTTTCGAACTTTATATTTGATTACTCACTATCTAGGTATAATTAGTTGTATTTAATGAACACCTAGTTACTAAACTTGATGCTCGAAAATATTGCTGCTGTTGTCGAAAGTGTGAGTGACAATCCATCAACATCAACACGAGACCGTTCGCAGGAATTGAACATTTCTCGCACGTCCCTTCAAAGAATTTTGACGAAAGACCTCGGTTTGAAGCCGTACAAAAGTCAATTGGTGCAAAAGCTGAAGCCGCACGACCATCCGATGCGATTTCGGTTCGCCCAATGGGCCGAGGAACGCTTGATGGAAGATGAACATTTTTATCGAAAAATCATCTTTTCAGATGAAGCTCGGTGGTTATGTCAATAAGGAAAACTGCTGCATTTGGGGCTCAGAAAATCCACACGTAATCATGGAAAAGCCAATGCACCCACAACGAGTGACTGTTTGGTGCGGTATGTGGTCCGGCGGCATCATTGGTCCATTTTTCTTCGAAAACGAAGCAGGAGCCGCCGTAACCGTCAATGGTGAGCGCTATCGCGGCATGTTGGAAGATTTTTTCTTTGCCCGAATGGAAGAGGAAGACATCGGCGGTATTTGGTTCCAGCAGGACGGCGCCACGTGCCACACAGCCAACGTTACAGTCGAACCTTAGCGCGGTACGTTCGAAAATCGCATAATTAGCCGAAACGGCGATGTCAACTAGCCGCCTCCCAGCTGCGATTTGACCCCGTTGGGACTATTTTTTGTGAGGAGCCGTCAAGGATAAATGCTACGACAACCATCCAGAGACGATTGACGACCTAAAGCACAAAATTGAAGTCGCCATTGCAGCCATTGAGGGCCACACCATCGAAAATGTCATGAAAAATTGGGTCGACAGAATGGGCTACTGCAAAGCCAGCCGGGGCAGCCATATGAATGAAGTGGTCTTTCACTATTAAGAGCGGCACCGCTGCGCAAAACGCGACTAGATGGCAGCACGGTAGATAAACACGTAAATTTTGTGACAAGTAATACAAGTAACCATTGAAAATTACTACCATTCTTTGTGATATTTAAAAAGTGCAATATATAGATTAGGTATTCTGAAAATAGCAGCGCTTAATAATCTCAAATAATAAAATTACAAACACTTGAAAACATGACATTTTTCTGAAATACTAGTAATAAAATGTGTCTATATCATTTGAGAACCTCGACATGGTCATCTCAAAGCGTTCTGTAAAAGATCAGCGCAAAAAACAAGATATTAACGCCAATTACTATGTTTTTTCATCAACAATTGTTGGTTTTTGACTATAATTAGGTAATAGTTTCGCTTTTAACTGGAGCCTTCAGCATCAGATGGCGCCACTTCAAATTACAAGACCGTCTCAACCCAATTATGCAGTGGAGGTTTAATAGCAATATTGCATCTCTTATTATCTTTAGTAATCTCTTAATAACTCTATCTTTATCGAAATCGATAGCCATAAGACCTGTACTGCATAATCAAGTTGAGACGCACAATTTATATATTTTATTTATAATGTTTAGCGAAAGATCTCGTAATTCAGATATGGTATTTATTCATTTATTTATTTATTTACTTATTTATTTAAAGAAGAATACATTATCAATGAAGCTATTGAGTAATTTTATAAATATGCTTAAGGGCAGCACAATGGGCCAGTTTATTTCTGTCGGCATTGAATATAAATATGTATATATATGTGAAATGTATAGTAAGTAACCACATTTCATAAAACAAAACACATATCCTTTCATATATTTTATTGACTTGTTCTTTAAATTACTTATACACAATTATATATTAAAAAAAAAGCAATTAGAAGAAAATAGTTGTAATTAAAGAGATTATGCCAAAATATCATTATAAAATATAGGTAATTTTAATTCGTCCTCTTTTCGATTTTTTGTCTACTAATGTACTGGTATAAAAACAAGGTAGATTAAAAAAAACTACCATGTATAGGTCATATTTTGCATTTGCTCGCCTATAACAGATGCTTAGGTACTTACTGCAGACCGGAATATGCAAAAAATTGATTGACAAATGAGTTCCTCTTTTGATTCGTTTCTGCTACGAAACTTGTTTCTGGCCGATTTTTTTGTAACGAAGTAAATAGCTTAGTACCTAATAAAGCAATTTTTTCGGCTACTTGCGCTTTTATTTGGTCTCCAGAAAAGTAATAAAATTATCTGAATGAGTTAGATTCGGAATTAGCCATTTCGTAACGCATTTAATTATTGCGATTTTCTAGTTTTGACAAATTAGAGGGTGAATCAAATGATCCTAATAAATCGGTAATAGATACCACAATACAGAAACGAACAATGTTATGGATTTTGTAAGGCTAACTCCTTTTATAACAATTCAAACGACTATACGCACGTGTACTAGCAAAAAAATGAGGTGTGGCTACCACACGACTTTCTTATACGTATTGCACGTTTCAACCAATACAAATGTTCTATATTAAGTTTATACTTTTATGTTCTTTTAAAAAAAAAATGTATACAAAAATTATTCCAAATCTAGCTCTAAATACTTTTGTACTCTTGCTAATTTTATATAGAATGTATAATTTACGAGATGTTTGCAAAAAATCGCTGCTCGATAAAAATGTTACTTTCAGTCAGAATTTGTTTTTATATAAGCATGACTTGCGAGATATTCGTAAAAAATTGATTTTTGGAAGAGTAAAAGACCTACTTCCGGTAGGAATTTCAAAAAACTTTTTTAATAAAAATTTTCTCAAATTCACTTGTGAGTAGATTTGAATTCTTTATAAATTTGTTTAAACTTAGTAGTTGACGAAATATTGGTAGAATTCGATTTTTTCACACAGCCAAGCAAAACAATTACCTTGTACTTATTGGTGTGGTACCGACGGTATCAGGGCCCGTATAACTTCCCACTTCCGAGAAAATATTGTAATTTGAGTGGCTGAATTCAGAGACAGTTGTTTATACCGCGTGTCCCAGACAAGCGGCAAAGTTGATATCTAATAATTAGGGAGCGGAATCGAGCGAGCTAAACTACCACGGAACCACAACCGTGAAAAGAAATAATGTAAACAACTGCGTGTTGTTTACATTATATCTGAATAGCACTAATTCATAGGGCGAACTGCAATACCTACTTTCTTGCGTCTGTGCAATATTGAAAAAGTTATGGAATATTAGATTCGAATAAACCCAATTACAACTTATTTACTTAGAAATATATAATTTTCAAAAAAATTAATTGCAATTGCTCTGAGAAATAATTGATAAAACTTCAAATCTTCCTTTATAACTTTACTTGGAAGAGAAAATTGCCGTTAGAAAGTACATGAATTTACTTTATCGCAAAAATTAACAAATGTGATCTTTGTTTGTAAAAGGATTGAAATTATTTATTGTCATAACGAATATACAGGAATATGCCAGTTCTACTACCTCAAGAAATCATAGGTAAAGTTTATAGATCATTCGAAACTTGACTTCAAGTGTATTCATAAGTAGAAGGCGAATATTCGCTTGATATTAGATTTTTATCATTTTTGAACGCACATAGTAATAAACGAAATTAATATTAGGTATTTATCCCTGGTAAACGTAGGTTTGGCTTTTTGACAACTTTTTGATACACTATAACGGCGATATTTTCAAGGTATGCATAATTCCTGAATTATCAAGTTTGTCACTTCATATGTTTTAAAAATTTAATAAAAATTACTTATTTTAAAACGACAATATTATAAGTGTAATTCTTTTCGATTTATTTTAGTTATGTTATGTGTAACGGAAGTCATAGCAACTCATACTTCTAAATTAATAAGTCGCAATCGGGTTTATTCAAATATAATATTCTATATAACTTTTGGAATATCGCCCACATACAGATCAGATATTGATAAACAGTATATTTTTATTAGTTTTCGCTAGCATAAAAATATATTGGCTGTTCCATTTAATATTTTTAAAAAATTTAGTTTTAGCGAATGGTATGCTTTGAAATGTCGAAACAAAGATTAAATTTATGTACTAAAAAGGTATATCTACTAATTCAGCCCATACTAGATATTTTATCATAAATCGTTATTTCATAGCTATCTTTCAAAAGTTACACAATGTTGACCGAAAAATCGCTTCATCTGTGAAACAGTTGAGAATCGATAGATACAAATTGAACAATTTAATCAGTTCTTCAAGGTAGGTATATCATAAAATGTTAAAGGCATAGCATTCCATTTAAAAAACATAAGTTTGTGTTGGTTATTCATTGTCGAACACTCTGTACGTATGAAAATATTCTTAAATTGTAGAACTCACAATCCACAATTTTTGTAATAAAATTTTGTCGACATTGACATTATTAAGATACTAATTAATGGCATTTGCCGCTACTCTGGGACACTCGATATACATACATCTCTATAATGTGAAGATGTACATTTTATACGCATTGTTTCTCAAAAGACAATAAGAGTTTCCTTGCATCTAAATTGTAAATCTCTAGAAAATTTATGAAATGAATATAATTTCACCTTGCTAACTGTTGTTTGGTATTCCAAACATGTTTCATAGTTTTAGCTTTCTTATTTTTTTTTTAATGTCTTGCTTTACTTCGAGCCATCTTTTACACTTTACAATCGAAAATCATAATAATATCGCACACGAAAGATCGAGGAAATAACAAGCGTCGTTATTGTGCTTCCGCGTGTAGCTTGTAGAGG
Source organism: Amphimallon solstitiale (assembly GCA_963170755.1). NCBI lineage: Eukaryota > Metazoa > Arthropoda > Insecta > Coleoptera > Scarabaeidae > Amphimallon > Amphimallon solstitiale. The sequence goes on from OY720680.1 coordinate 104,301,394, forward strand.
CATATATACATATACTTTTACAAATGAACAATTTAGCAAAATAGCCAAAAATTCACATCAAACTCCGAATGCTATGTGTTTATATTTTTTTAACAAAAAAAAAGTTGTCTGCGCTCATAAATTTGCTTTCGGGCCAAAAAAATTATAATCTAGGACTACGTGATATCTAACAAGTTTCCTAGTTGCGCGCTTGTGTTTGTTTTTTAAAACTCATTTCATAAGAATTTTGTCAATTTTTTGCAATACAAATCTCCAGTACCTGGCAAAAAAGGCATATATAACACTTTCATGTAGAGAATTACATAGTTTTTTTTGGAGTCTTTTTGCAGATTTTCGCTCCACTATGAACGTTTCTTATGGTCAGGATATTTATTTTGTTTACCAATAAGCATAACATCACCCCTGCCATCTACCGAAAAATAGTTAAACTAGCGTTAGGATATCCATCTTCCGGAAAATCATAAAACTAGCATTTAGATTCATTTCATAGCTTTATATTAAAATTTGTTAATGGTAACTCCCTCTATGTATACAAATGCAAATTGTTGACCTTCAGGGCGTTTTGAAGGACATTTGGCGCGCTCTTAAACCGCAATGTTGGGGCTATTCAATTCAATTAAATTCAATTAAAAAAGTAATTTAAGTTGGCAATTACTCAAAATGATTGTTCTGACGTTACTATTGACACATTTCAATTTTCATTTATTACCAGTTTGAATGTGTTTATCTTTAAGTGTGTTTAACTGAATCCAATTTAATTTATCACAATTTGAATATATTTATTCTACAAAGAAAATGATTAGTTTTAACTTGAAGTTGAAAAAATATAGCAAGAATAATAACTTGCTTTTGCTTTCTATTCTTCCTCTATCCTTCTAAGTCTTTGCCATTGTATAGTATTATGAAGCATTTATAGTAGAATATTTCTGCTTACTCATTTTATTCTACCTCCAATAATAAAAGAAATATACATATACATGAATAGGCAAAATCTGTCAGATCATGTATGCCGTGTATCAATTTTTTTTTTATATATTTTTTTCAACTTAATCCGTATAGCATCATAAGGTTTAAGTAAAGTATCTCCTGATTCTGTCGCTTCGTAAAATGACAGGTATAAATATTTTAATGTGTAAAGACAATAAAAGAGATTTCCATAGTATTTGTGATATTATTTTAGATTTAGATGTTTGCAAAACCTAAATTTGCATATCAATGTGATTCTAAGCATATATAACTCAACTTTTGGGAAAAGTAAAGTTTAGTTACGCTTGGTATCTTGACAAATAAGCCAGTATGTTACTGAAAATACTTTCCATTACTATTTTAGCTAGTGTGGGTAAGAAAATAAAAGACAAATAATTTTAATAAATTGAGCATTAATATACGTCCATAATTATTAATTTAGCCTATGGGCGCGTTCAAAAGGGTGATGTACAATTCTTTCTGACAACCGCTAACTCTCGCATGCAGGAAATCACAACGGCCGGTGCTGGTAGTTTATTTCTGGACAGAACGAAAGAAGTGAAAATCGTCAGTCATGGTTGGGTAGATAATGCAGATTCTTTCTGGTATGGCAACACTAAGGATAATTATGTAAGAAGAGGAAATGCGAATATTATAGCATTAGATTGGGGTCGCCATGCTTCAACGTTATATTCAGTATCTGTGAATAGGCTGCCAGATGTGGCCTATTTTACGGCACTGATGATACTAGAGCTGTCGGACACCCAAAACATACCATTATCTAATTTCCATCTTATTGGTCACTCGCTTGGAGCACATCTTTTTGGCTTTGTAGGTAAGTTCAATTTAAAGGATAGTTATTGCAGTTGATTAAATATGTTAAGTATAAAAAAATTATACTAAAGTTCATTAAGATATACGTAAGCATATATACACAAACTATTACATTTTTTATTATAACATTTTAACTAGACACCCGCCCGTTGTTCACTCAACGTGCGGGTAAGTTAAAATAAAATATATATCTTTGCGCCCCACACTGGGTGCCAAAATATTATGCTTGGCTTATTTGTTTATTATTTAAATAAAATAATAAAAATTTCTAAACTCTAAATGTATTTTGTTAATTTCCAGATAAGTCTCCAATTAACTGTTTTTGACTCTTCAAATTTTCATTGCCATCTCTTATATTACCAGTCGTAATAATAAAAGAAGCTTTAATACCATTATTATTTTTAATAATAATAACATTAGTAAATTTAAAAACATATGTGTTATGTTGGGGTAATTCAAAATGCCATATGTGTTTTATTATACTTTAATGTTGAAGCACAATGTTATAGAGCTGGTGTCTTAAGGCTCCTCACTGCGCTTATCACGCGAATATTTTTCGTTTATTTCAGATTTTTTAGTAATAATCGATGTTGTTGGCTATGTATTATACATCAATTTAAAGGTTTTTTTAATGTCTAGACCGCAGCGTTGGAGCTTTTTGACTAATTCGTATATGGCTTTTGTAAAATTAAAAAATATAGAAATTATAAACTTTAATTACAGATTTCGGTATCTAAAATTAAGTAGAATACTATAAAACTTCATAGGAGAACTGCAACTAGAATTTATAACATCGCACCGTTTTAAAATTTATAATCGGATATAATTTTTGTAAAATATTTAAGAGTTTGTAAAAGTCACGTTTTCTCCCAATTGAGCAAAGATTTCCGAATAAAACTTTGTTTACTTATTCAATCTAATATATGGTATTCGTAAATGTAAAAAGAAATTATTAAAAGAAAGCTTTAGCAATATTATTAATAATTTTGATTAGGCAAAAATAGTCTCCTAGTTATGATGGTTTGCCACGGAGGGCGACGCCATCGACTCTGTTTGTCCGATACCATGCGATGACGGGATACCTACTTATCTGGAGGTAAAGAGGTCGGGTTTTATGACACTTATAAATCGTCTTGTTCAATGTGAATAAATAAATGGCACAAAATGACAAGGGAATAATTCCCTGAAAGTACAATTTGAATTTTTTTGTCAAATATTGAATATCTTTAATTTAATAAGATAATTATTTAGGCATATTATTTATGGGAGATAAAACTAATAATTATTAAAATGTAATAAAATAATATAGAACAATATTTATTATTGAAAAAAAGGTTTTTATTCAGATCAAAAATTATTTGTTGTTTTCAATGTCAATCAGTGAAAATAGTTATTTATTATGCCAACGGGTTAAATAAAGGTGTGATGCGAGATAAAAAAAGTCTTTATATTATTTACAAAAATATATTGGAAACAAAATTAGGTATATAATACAAAGTGCCTTAAATATTTAATAAAGGTAAATTTAATTAAGTTGAATAGAAATTCAACTATTATAGACAAAATCAACAAATGTGAAATAAATGTAAACAAGTTAAACTAAAAATGTAAAAAAAAATGTGGAACTTCCTCCTATTTTTATGTGCTCAGTCTGCTTTCTCCAGATTCCATCTATAGATCTTGATGGTGAGATTCCATCTGATGGTAAATTTCCCTAAAACAGAGCTGTACAAATGGGAGTTTCTTCAAACTTAAGCCACTAGCACATTAGTTCCTAGAAAAGAATAAAAAATAACAAATATAAAAATGACTAAAACTAAAATTTTATTTCATGTAAAAATCACGAAGTGGTAAGTTTCGACTTCTTCTAGAGTCTACCAATTCCGGTAGTAGAGCTCCTAAATAAAATGTTGTTAATTTCGTTTTCATATTTTCACAAAATTCCTCATCTTTCCTAATGATTTCTATACTCATTCCCTTTTTTGTATATATAACAAAATAACATAAGTCGATGTTGGCAATCATCATTTGTCCTTGAATTTGGAACATGTAATTATGATTTTTTTTTAATCTTACTTCCCCTTCAATAAGAGTACAACATGTAATTCTTTTTTGTGTGACTGCTTCCTCTGGTGTGAGGTCATTTGCCTTTGCTGGACATTTTATTTCAACGATGGCGGAATTATCATTTATTAGTCTATCAGGACTCGCACCAAGATAAGGTATATCTTTGAAGATTATTAAACCAGATTTTTTTGTCTGAAGTTTAGTTTTTTTTTCAAAAATGTCGACAGCAGTTGATTCATTTTCTTGGCCATATTTTGTATATGAATTACCTGTAAATCTACTATACAGTAAACTTTCTATAAATTTTTTCGTTGATGTAGTTTTTCGCATGTTGCAAACACGTCCGAAATTAGACGCAGTAAGGCGCACCTTTCGCTCTTTTACCCACAAATCTGATGAAGCCTGACATCTAGTACTCTCTTCAATCTCTGTTATATTTTCCGATAATCTCAGTAAAAAAACCTTTTTTCTATCTTCGTATTGCGCTTTGTCCATGTCGGGAACGTTGTCAATTGTTGCCCCATAACTTATATCCGGCCCACATGACGCTTGAACTTTTTTGTAGTTTCGTTTCCGTTGTTTATTTCTAATTCTAAATATCCTGTTGCAGTATTTTTCAGTATATTTTCCTGGTCCATTTTTTAAAATTGTTTGTTGTACTTTCTTATGATAAAATCCTTTGGGGCTATTAAAAGATAATGCAGCTCCTTCACAACGTGTAGTGTAGGCACCTTTCAACGAAAAATTAATTCGTTTTCCTCCTACAAATTTTCCTATGATAGAATTGTATGATTCAGCCAAATTGTTGTTAACATTATGCAATAAACTCCACGCATTATCTGAAACTCTTTTATTTCTAGAGAGAATTTCGTTGTAAAAGTCCTTTTTTTTTTAAATTTCAATTTCTTCCATTTCACCGGCAGCCAGTTTAACTGCGCGTTTTGCCTCTGAGCAGTAATATTTATTTTTAGCTATGCACAGAGTGTGGTCACCGAACACATGCCGCGGTCCATTAGATAAGTCTTCTTGTAGTTCCAAGACTCTTTCGTTGAATGGTTGTGATTCATTTTTCGTCCAAAAATTTATAGCGGAACTTGCAGCAATTCGCAATTTCTCGATTTTGCATCCTATAATTTTCCGTTGTGGCACAGTATAGGCTGTATTATTTTTAAGATCATTAAGTTTGGCGACGTAATTCCTTAATATGTGATTCTTGCATTCAATTTTTTGAATGTGAAATAAAGGTCCATATGGCGCAGATGATAAAAGTTTAGTGTAAACATTGCTGTCTCCGTCTCCTATTAATTTACCATAGATGAGACCAAGCATTTCAATTGATTTTTTGAACCCCTCCAAAATGACGTCTGTTTCCATGGATGTAGATGTGCCAATATAATTCTTAAAACAAACGTGATCGTTTTCTTCTTTTGATTTTTCACTTTCCAATTTCTCACATACTGTGCAGTATTTGTTTCTAACTCCAACAAACAAAATTTTGTGAGTCCTGGCACCAATAATGGATGCTACACCAGATAATGCGTTGTAATTGTTGCGATAGGATCGTTTGCTCCAAGCACCGTCCGCAACAACGGTGATTATAGGAATTCCTTTTTCGTCCACATTGCCGCTCTCAATAGCAAATTGTTTTTCTTCAGCAGCAGCTTGCTGCATTGTGTCCCAGAGATTCGTGTTGATGTTGGCAGACAATTTTTTGTTGCATTTTTGATATAAATGGTTAGACATAAAGGGAATGTCCAAAGAAGAGAACAGTTCTTCTGTTTGAGAATAACCGATTCCGACTGAAAGGGCACCGGACACCGCCAAAGTGTTCAAATCTTCGTCTTCAGTCCAAATTTTTTCTATTTTGCGGCACACTTTGCATTTGAAATTAAAACAGCTCACAATTCCAACACGCTGTTCGCTAACTAATTCCAATTCTTTGAATGTGCAGCCAAAACCCATATGTTCTATCTGCTGCAATTTATTGAAAAGATTAGCCACATTGACTAGTCTTCTTCCACAAACAGTTGCTTTCTTATTAGTAGAAGCATTTTCAACTTCTACTTCTAATTCCTCCAAATCACAATTGTCAGACCAGGTTCCGGAATTATCGTTTTTACGACTTACATTCTCCCTAAAATAAATACAGATATGTGTAAATAATAATGCAGTGCGTGAATATAATAATTTTGTATTACAAACAAAAGGTCTCCAACAGAAAGACTTTGTTTTCATGTGAGGCGCTTTGCCATCATTCGTTCAAATAAAAAATTTAGTATACAGGTTGTAACAGAAATAAGTGCATTATTTAATTTAATATATTTAATTATCATTTTGTTATTTCAAGACGGTTTGCAACTATTTCCTTGTGAATCATGCCAACTGTAACTCTGAAGAGACGATTAAAAACGAAATTGTTGGTGTTACTCATCATCATACAAATGAAATAACATTAAAAAAGATAGCCAACTCTATGGTGAGATTGTGACAAACAAGTTATTTTAAAGCTGTAGCTGCCAATCAGTTGTAGTGCTCAATATGAAAATCAAGATTATTACCAAAACCAATAGAAGAACCATGTAAATGTTTGGAAGGATATAACTATAGTAAACACTTACATAATATTTTCCACGTGGTCTGCTTCTTCCGTAGAAGTTGGCACAATTACATCTTGATGGTTTTTGGAGACATTTTCGGCGGCATAAGCATTTCCCAGAAACGTTCCTAGTCCTACTCTTTTTTGTTTCCTAAAAATGTGAAATATTTAAAATAAATTTTAAATTTAAAACATAAAAACAAGTATTACATATTATTTATAAATATGTTAGCTATTCAGTACTAATAAGAATACTTACCGAGCAATAACTAACTTTTTTGCAATGTTCTTTTTACTCTTTCGTCTGGCGCTTAGAGAACGTACTTTGTAATTATGTTTACCCATAACAAAAGACGTGCGAAATACTTAGACTTAGAAATAAATGAATTAAATAAATTAAACCTAATCTTAAACGACCAACTAGAAGTTAATAAGGCTCTAGTAGAGCGAAACGATCGTGGTAATTAAATATAATCTGTTTTGATTTCATTGTGAATTTTATTCCATTTTTACTTGTAAATTATGGAGTTTCAAACGTATCTCCGTCGTTAATCAAATATTTAAAACTTATAATACATAAAACCAACGACAAAATACAAGAAAACAAAATCAGAATGAGCAAGCGGCGCAATAAGGGATCAAATGAGGATCACTTATTTAAATAGGAAGAACCCACCATTCTAAACCGAACGGCGAAATGAATAGAAGCTTGTAAAATTTAAATTTATGGGAGTACCATAAAATATAAATCATAAGGGCAATAATATAATGATGGAATCTTTTTGTGTAGGTATGGTTGGTTGCATAGCTAATGTTAGTATACGCTACCGTCGACAAGGAACTGACCCGAGCGTCTCGAGCAGCCTTAACTACTACTGATTTGTGTAATGCTATAAGTGGGGATGGTAGATGTTGCGCGGGCACAATACAACAAATACATTATGTTGCTCTAAACGCATATACAACACCTCTCTTCCTTACCAATTTTAATGTTACTTACAATTAACACACATAATCTTTCAAATAGGTTGGTAGTTTACGATTACGCTTATAATTCTGTAATTCGTTTTGATTTGATTCTGGTTGAATGACATTTTCACTGTTTTTAGTCAAATCATGGGTTACCATATTCGTTTCTTCGTTGGTCGATTGGTTCTGATTTCTGTTTATGTATTCTTCTAACACTTCGTCAAATAAGTCATGATTTCTCTTATTAAATTCTTCGTTTTTAAATGTTTTAATAAATTTTCTATTTCTTCTCAATTCTTTAGTATTATCATCATAACGTATTCTGTAAGATCTCGGTTTGTCTTTTTCTTCAGTTATTACTCTTCCTGGTTCCATATCTTTTCATCTGTTCTTATTATAATTCTATCTCCTTTTTTCAGTTTCTTTAAATCCTTGGTATGTCGGTTGTAGTACTTCTTTTGTGTCTCTTGGCTTTTTACTAAAACATTTCTATACTGTTGCGTATCCTTTGGTTCTAATAGCGCGTTTATAATTGGCACTTGGGTCTTTATTTTTATATTGAATAGGATTTCCGCTGGCGATGGTAATTTTATTTATTAATTAATATTCCATCAGGACTAAGCACATGTCTTTCTCTTCTTCTAAGGTCTTCTTTAAGAGTTTCTTAATAGTCTAGTGATAGTAGATAGTGTGGTGAACTAGATTTGTGTAGAATTTCCCAATCCTTAAGAAAGTTTTCAACCTTTGCACTAACAAATTGTGGACCATTGTCAGTGTATAACCTGTCTGGTTTACCATGTCTTCCGAAAACAACTTTGGAATTTTGTATTATATTATTGCTAGTCGTATCACTCCTTAAACAGATTACTTCAGGGTATTTCGAATACATATCTACTATGAATAAAAACTCATGGTTGTTGAAATAAAATAAATCGGCTGCAATACACTCCCAAGGTCTATATGGTAATTCTCTATCTATTATTGTTTCCTTCTGATTTGAGTTCTGAAATTTTGCACATGTGAAACACTTCTGTACGACATCTGTTATTTGTTGTGTCATGTATGGCCAATAAACTACTTCTTTCGCTTGTAGAATAGTCTTGTTAATTCCCTTGTGACCATAATGCAATTTATCAATTCGTCGTATCACTCCTTAAACAGATTACTTCAGGGTATTTCGAATACATATCTACTATGAATAAAAACTCATGGTTGTTGAAATAAAATAAATCGGCTGCAATACACTCCCAAGGTCTATATGGTAATTCTCTATCTATTATTGTTTCCTTCTGATTTGAGTTCTGAAATTTTGCACATGTGAAACACTTCTGTACGACATCTGTTATTTGTTGTGTCATGTATGGCCAATAAACTACTTCTTTCGCTTGTAGAATAGTCTTGTTAATTCCCTTGTGACCATAGTGCAATTTATCAATTACTGATTTTCTTAAATTTTTTGGAATGACGATTTGGTTACCTTTGATTAGTAGACAGTTGTATTCATAGATCTCTGCTCTTGAGCTGCAGTATGGTTTAACTATATTTGCTAAGTTTGTCTTCGATACAGGCCATCCTTCCTTAATGACTGTTAGGAGTTCGCTCAATTCCGGGTCTTTCGCAGTTTCTTCTTTAATTTCTATACCCGCATGTGTCAAATATCATTAGGTATAGGGATTCAATGTTTACGTGCGATCTATACTTATGAATATAATAAATGGCAACGAGGTACCCCTACTGTCATTCACCAATGCCGACAACAACCGACATCACAACGATATTCTCCGATCCCGACCCAGATTTTGCATTCAATGTTTAGGTGGGGACACGTTGTGGTCCCTGGCCGTCTTATTACTGGAACGGGTAACATCAAATGGCCTCCGTAATCTACTGATCTCTCTCCAAATGGTTTTTTTTTCTGGGGATATTTAAAAAATATTGTTTATACCCATGAAGCTGGTAGAACAGAAAACATAGTTGCCTTGAGAGAAAAATAATTGAGGCTGCTAATTCAGTAACTGCTCACATGTTAGAAAACGTAAGAGTAACTTTCTACGACCGCTTAGGGTAATGTCTTGCTGTGCAGGGAGGAATCCTTTTTTATTTATTTTATTAGGGTTATTTTTTAATTTTATTAGAATTACGCTCTTGTTTGTCTCATGCGGCGTGAACGTAGCTTAATAATTCTCTACATTTACTGAAAGGAAAAAGGAAAACAAATCCTTGCAACTCGTAAATATTATTTCTGAACGCATTAGAAACACACGAGTCGGTGGTCCAATGGTTACTGCTAAGTGCTAACTTGTATTTGCGAGCATGTGTCGGTTGTCGCGTCGCTGGCATTGGAATGGAAAGTAGGGGTACCACGTTGCCACATATTGCATCGATTGATCGCCTATGGCTAATGAAAATTGACACATACGGTAGATCTCTGTGGACTTATACTAACATAATTTATTAGGCTAACCTGAAGGTCAATATCATTTTCAAGAAATTCAAATTCTTAATCATCATTTTTACTTCTGGATAATGCATCCGCAAAATAAAGTAATTTACCAGGCTTATACTTTATTTCAAAATCATATTGTTGTAGATAAATCCTTATTCTCTGAATTCTTAAAGGACATTTTCTAGATTTTTCTTAAATATGGCTTCAAGTGGTTTGTGATCCGTCTCTAGTATGAATGGCTTCCCATATAAATACTGGTGAAATCTCTGACAACCAAATAACATTGCAAGAGCTTGTTTTTCTATTTGAACATAATTAACTTGAGAGTTATTGAAAGATTTGGAAGCATATGCCAATGGCTTATCTTTTTGGGGTATCACTGTCCCTAGTGAATTCTTTAAACTATCTACTGAATGTGTTATAGGCTCATTTTGATCAAAATATGCTAACAGTACACGTCTTATCCAATATTCCCTGATTTCTGAAGATTTAGTTCGTTATGTGGACAACAAAATTTGAGAGTACCGACGATTCACGATTGATTTTACACAGATTTCAAGGTCAGCTTTGTACACCATTATTTCGGAGAAACTAAAATATCAAAAATTTTGTTGTCGGTGAGTTCCAAGGAGCTTTCTGGCCATCACAAAGCAAACAAATTGTGATGTGCTTATCGTTTTCGACTCGATACGATCAGAAAGGAGATGAATTTTCAGACACATCTTTACAGAAGATGAGACTTGGGTGCCTCACGTAACTCCTAGGTCCAGGCAACAGTCGAATGCAATGACGATACACAACGTCGCCAATCAGAATGAAAGCCAGACAGAAAACTATGTAGAAAAGCAGATGGAAGTATGTAGAAATGGGAAATAAATATGTTTTAATGATACTTACGAGGGGCGTTTACTAACAAATATAACCTTATGCAACTTATATTACTCGCGGGACGGGTAGATGCAAGGGGGTGTGAGTAGATGGAGGTAGACGATATTCGGTTCTGTCACAGCACTTCGGTTTTATTCACAGATTCTGTCATAGATAAAGGAATACTATAGATGAGAAACATAATGTATGAAGAATGAGTACTCACGGAACTGTTGATGTTGTTGATGTTTTATAATAAGCCAATTTTTGCTTGAACATAACTTATATTATTAAACACTCGAATACTATAGGTATATATGACATTTTTTTTAATTACAAACTGTCACTCTGACTTAAGTCTGGAATAGCCGACCGATTCCGATAGATGTTCGTCATCGCTAGGACCGGTAGAGATACCGTAAAGTGGGGATAGACGACGCAATAGCTTGGAAAAACCTCCTGTGAAATGTGTGTGACAATGTTTACTATTTAATGTTTTTATCTTCAAAAATAATTACAGAAAGTTTTTTTTTATATCGTTCATCAAATGTGCAGCTGGCGCGTGGAGGTTGTTTTTTTCTTTTGTGTATCAGCCTTAGTTAGTAGACATTAATTAAGGTCATGCATTTTTGTCGCTATTTCTAAGACACATAACTTTTTTAAGAAAATAAATTAGTACAAAAACTGACCATGATATTATAAATTGATGCCTTTTGCATTACTAACCCAAATTTGAGATTCTAAAATTACAAAATAAAGTCAAAAAACGCGAAACGGCGATGCCTTAGTTTTCGATAGGTAAACGCTCCTCTTAAGGCTGTACGCCCGGCCTCGAAATCGTTTTTCCCATTTCCTAATCGTATTTTTCATGAAAACCTTACCGAATTTACACGCTAATTTAAGAAAACAACGCCTTTCAATGGATAAATCGTAATTTCTTCGAAATTGTCCAAAGGGCCCTAAATAAAAATAAAAATGTAAGAAATTTCAAAAAACAAGCCTTTATTTAACATTATGTAACACTCAACAGCAATACATAAATTTTATTTTTTCTTAATTTTTAAAAATAAGGTCACGAAACGGAAAACAAAATTTTGAAATTTGGGCGAAATTCACTGAAATCAAATAGAGTATGTGGTACGCTCGCACATTGTGTCGAGAGGTAGCTCCGCCTACCATTTCGGGCAGTTTCTACGCAGTTTGCAAAATATTTCTGAGATCGGTGTTTGTTAAGAAAGTAATCGTTACTCGGACATTATTTTATCGAAACCGTTGATATTTTCTTTACAATATAGTGTACATATACAATGTCAGCGTCACAATACTTCCTTATACTACGTATCAGAAAGTAAAAGCAATATCTCTTCCCGTCCCTAACGCTATACCTGCTAGAAGCGCATGTTAGGACTCACACGGCTTGCGGGCTCGGAGTATAATTATTATATTTGACTCGCAATAATTTGCTTCTGAAACGATCTAGAAATTTATTTCTTGCACAAAAAATAATTTTGGAATGTTGGCTTTATTTTGTTTCACATATATATGGGTAAATTCTGAAAAATAAGATTAGTTACTCGATAGCTGAAATATACGTTACACAAATTGGTCGTCTACTAAAACTTTTTTTTTTTATAAAATTTACACACCATAAAGAAAAATCGAAAACACTAGTATCATCCAAATACTTTAGGGTATAACCTTTAAAAAAAACAGATCCCTAGCTCTCTGCATTGCTAAGATATCACGAGATAAGTATTAAAAATTGAAGAAAATGAAAATTTTAAAATTTACACAAAAAACGATTTTTCGACCTTTTTGCGATTTCGATTTTATTTTCCAACTCAAAATTTGAATCCGGCAGGTGATTTTACATATTCAGCTTCACCTTTTTTGTGTGTTTGAGAAAATATAGATTGTCTAATTTAGGGGGGGTTGCTTCCCGACTGCAAACGTGTCGGCCAACCGGCGATTATCTGAGACCACAACGCAGCCATAAATTACAGGCAGATTAGATTAGGTGACAAGTTCTTTTCTCTATCTTTTTCCTCAGCATAAGACAGAGCACGCGGACCCTTAAACATTTGTCTTTTATTACATTTGCACGAAGAAAACAGTGGAACGCCTATTTCAAATCGAACTCAGCTTGAAGCGGGCGTCCAGCCTTAAAGTATTTTTCTTGTTATTCATACACGGCCCTTATTTAAAAAATATCTCTCATATATTTTTTTAAAAATTAACTATCTTTTTATTATGTGATTCCTTTTATTAATTCGTATTTTATTAATAAGTATTCCAAATATTTTATGGCAAATACCAATATTCTTCTCTCATTTTTCTTCCGTCTTTTCTTTTTATATTATGTTTCAGATTTTTATATTATAAATATTATTATTAGCGTAACGTTTTTGATTATACACTCTCTAACATGCTCCAAACTATTAAGATAATTTTAAGTTTACTTTTTTTACTGTCTTCAAATAAATATTTAACGATAGAAATTTCTTCGGATGTCTCTCACGAGTCTCTCTGCAAGAACTCAACAATTTTAACACTAACAAACAAAGGCCAAGGATTGTTGTTAAAGTATGTTTCACAAACTGAAAGACTACAACAAGCAAGTTTACAAATAGATTAAAGGCTAATAAACAAGTCTTAAGAGTTTACAAATTAAATTAATGTTCGCGAAAACACTACACTTTTAAACGGTTTAATTTTATTTGCATTTTGGGCTATTTTTTGATTTTTTTAAATTCGTATTTACTACTGTAATTTTAGATTACATCAAAATGTAAATATATAATGCATTGATAAAATCTCCAAGTGCGGTCAAATTATACCTCCCAGTGACAGCTTATCTGTAAATAAGTAATATTATGAGTTGCTTTAATATTATTTTTATATTCTTGTATCTTATCAATAGGATTTCTGATGAAGAAATAATCGACTTGTAAAAGATAAATGCATCATCGTGTATACTTGTAGAAGATTAATTAGCTATCGTATATTAATAACACAGCATAAAGTAAACTAACTCATTATTGTTTTATAGTATTAGCTTATAGAGATCGATGCAATTTATTGCTTTAAAATGTTATTTGATGCCTTCAAATTCTTGACTCTCTTCTCAAATCTATAGTCTACTATCCTTCATGTTATTCAGCATGTTTTAAAGAAACTGGATTTTAAAATAGCCTTCTATAATAATAACACTTTAAAAAGTCAATTAACGAATAATAAAACAGCGAATCCTAAACTACACAAATCAGGAATTTACAGAATTAATTGTAGTGATTGTACTAAATTTTATATAGGTCAAACAGGGCGAAATTTCAAATTAAGATTCTCAGAACATATGCGAGCCGTTAAATTAAATTATGAAAACTCAAGTGTAGCTAACCATGTTTTAGACACGGGACATCAATTTTCAATAGACAATTTAGAAGTACTGTATAGTTTAAATAAAAGTAAAAAAATGAATGTTCTAGAAGGTTATTTTATAAAAGAAAGTTTACTTTTACAACCAGGCAATGTTCTTAATGAACAAACAGAACTCATAAATTCACCGCTAATAAACCCTAGCCTTGTAAAAACGGTCTTTCCAGATAAGCCATGACCTTTTCATAATTTTCTATTTTTGTACATTTTTATTTACATTTTTGTTAGAAGTAGGTAGTTACAGTATATTAAATTTTACTTTAGTTTCTCGAGAACTCCTGACGATGCCGCAAGGCGAAATGTACATCGAGTATTTAATTATATTTATTTGTGAAACAAGTGTGTTTTTTGTTATTACTTGCTTATTATTCAGCATTATTTGATTCTACTTCTGTCGCAATTTTTTTCGAATATCTCTCGCGTTCTTGATTTCTTACTATCTCCACAATATTTCTCTTTACAAAAAGAAACATAATTTTTCACCTTATTTGTTCTACTAAAGCATTCATTGATGTTTTTTTGACAGATACCACGCGTTCATTTAAGTTATAAATTATAGCAGGCGGGATTTTTTTTATTAGGTTGTCCAGAATGTCAGTTATTGATTAATTGAAATTTGCGGTTATGTTATACTTTGTGACATTTGTGAATCTTATGTGTAATCGATTTAAATTTAATGGAAATGAAAGCATAAATTAGTTTTATTGTGAATTACAAAAGGTGTTCAAAGTGTTCTCCCCCTGTTGCAATGCAACTGTTAACCCTCCGTTTCATATTTTCAAAAGCATTTGCCAACATCTGAACGGTTATAGCGTTACATGCATTAGAAATTGCCTCTTGTAATCTTCAAGATTTTGTGGGTTAATTTTGTAAACTGTGTTTTTCAGATACGGATAAATGAAATAATCAAGAATCGTTAAGTCCGGAAATTCAATGACTCGATTATCATAAAACTCGCGAATTCGAGCCATACTTTCCCATGTTTTGTGAGCTGTTGCATTGTCCTGTTGGAAATACCCATGTAAAAGTTCGTCATCATGAAGATTTTGTAAAAACGGTTCAAGTAAATTATTTCGATATCTCTCAGCATTTATCGTTCCTTCAAAAAACACAGGTCTAAATATACGCCTTCTAGAAACCGCTAGCCAAACACCAATTTTCTGCGGATGGAGAGACGATTGAATAAACTCATGAGGATTCTCCGAAGACCAAATACGCATATTTTGTTTGTTTATATAGCCGGATAGGTGAAACCATGCTTCGTCAGAAAAAAATGTTAAATCCAAAGTGTTGTTGTTATTTAAATTATTCAAAAACCACTGACAGTATTCTATTCGTACAGGAAAATCTCGAGGGAATAGCTCTTGAACGACGTTAATCTTATAGGGATAAAGATTTAAATTTTCTTTTAAAATTTTTTCACAAGTTTCATATGAAAGGTTTATTTCTTGGGTTAATCTGCCAAGAGATTTTTTTGGGAGACTGTTCCATTCTTTCTGCAACATCTGCCATAATCTCAGGAGTCCTTTTTTTGGGCGCGCCACTACCAGCTTTCCTACCTACAGTTCCAACATTACGAAATTTCGCCACACATGTGTAAATTTCTTGGACTAATTTTTGATAATCCGCAGGAAAATTAGGGAAGGCATTTTGAAAATCATTGATGCAGTGCGGTACTGAATATGTTCTAAATCAAACATTTTGAAACGTCACTTTGACGATTCAAATTGTAAATTAGTACTTATATACCAACTTAATTTAAATTTCACAAACTGCTCTAATTTAGAATTTAAATGATCGCGCGGTATTTCCCTTAAGCCCTTGTTAAAAATGGACATAAAAAACATAGGACATAGGAAACTCATAAGACATAAGATACAGTGACACGTAAGAGATAAATAAAGTATAAAATTTAATTACTCCTCTTAATGAACATAAGCAAACATAGAATGTAGATTGACGCAAGAGCTATTGTGGTATTTTGTTCATTTACTTACGTTTAAGGTTAATAGTAGTTTCCTAAAAATTCTATGACAATATTGAAATTTCTATTAGAATGGATAATAATCTGCATGTTACCCTTATTGTTATTAAGAAGACATAAAACGAAAAGTAAATGCAAAGGGAAACACAAAACGCTGGTGTGTTTAGCCGATAAAAATAAGAAGAGTCTACAAAACGTATTTAATCTATAATATATTTTCAAATATATGAACTGAACTTCATTTTTAACCACAAAAATTGGAAGCTTATCTGTTTAAATTACATTAAAAAATCTTTTAGAATCATTGAACATGTATCATACAAATATAGGTATATTTAAATATTTGAAACAAAAGCTTTTGTTTTTTTATTGTACCATCATGTTTTATTTATAATACAATTTGTATTATAAATAAAACTTACAACATATATAGGAAAAGAGAGAAGTATATTTGCATCTCCGCTTCTATTTGCTTTAATTTTGAAATTTCTACAGCTGGGAAACGAATTACCTACGAAACTTCTCTCAGAACGACAGCTAAGAAGGGAGGAAGGAAGGATGAAGAGGTTACCTTCATGTGCACCGCGGAATAAACAAACTTAAAGTAGTTTCGGCAAAAAAGTCAACGCCACCGTATCTCTCGTGATGTGTTTTTTGAAGTGTAAACTTCTTTAGGCGCGTTGCGCTGATTGTAGGCAGTGAACAAGGCTGACCTGTAACGCTCGGATATGTAACGCTCGGATATGTGTAACGCTTGGATATGTGTAACGCTCGGATATGTGTAACGCTCGTTCGGGTAAAGTCGGCTAAGGGAACAAAATAAATATATCATATAGAGGTATTTAATTTCAATTAAATTGAATTTTAAATGAATAAATAAATTCATGTTCCCAAGCAGATTCGAACCCGAGCCGAACAGGTACGACCAATGTATAACGCCGGACGTTGCATCAGACCAACGCGGGACACTTCTAAATTTAAAAATCTTATATTTTTTTTCTCTAAGGTGTTCTTAATATCCTTAATTAGACTACAATAGAAGCTGAGAAAAATTGCTGCAGCTTTATTATCTTATATGAATGATAAGGAAGTATTATAATGTTCGACCTCGAGATATTTGCATATATCCACGTTTTGAAGTCCCCATATATCAAAGAAGTAACTTTTGCAACACTTCTTTTTCTCTCACTCTTTGGCCATAATAGCGGATAAACGGTTGTACCTATCAATATCAAACTTTATAATTAGAAGCATAATCTATACGTTTATAATATTTAAATATTTAAAAAATAATATTTTTGTTTTGACTGTACCTTGCACTGCCCAAGGTAAGCAGTAGGTGGGCCGTCGACAAGCAGTATGTAGTGTCAACCTATTATAATTATCTACTAAGCTGGAATCTCAAACACTACAATCAGTCACTAAAGACGTGGTATTATATTGTATTAATCTCTTTGCAAGACTTTGTTATAACAATACACTTTTCTATATACACATATATGCTAAGATTTTAGTTCAGTGATTTTAATATGCCAGTAGCTTTTCAGTTTCTTAGTGAACTTGTTGAGCCCTTTTCTTATTCCAATGTTGCTAATTCATCATTCTTGTTTCTTTTGTTGCTAGTAACTGTGAGTGTTTTCGACATTATTACACTTCTCTGTCATACTTAATGTTTTATAAATATTTTTTCAGTTATAGGTAATAATAATTATTTATCTATACATTTTGGTAATTACGTAAGATGTCATAATAATTTATAATATAGATACAGGGTGTCCAGACCATGCGAGAACGGAAAATTACGGTTTTATTATTAAAAAACTTTTCTCTAAAAGTGTTTTTGACAAAAGTGGTAGCCACTCCTACAATACACATTCTAAAATTATTTTCAACTATACAGAGTGTTTCTTACAAATATAGGTATATTTAAATATTTGAAACAAAAGCTTTTGTTTTTTATTGTACCATCATGTTTTATTTATAATATAATTTGTTTTCAGATATATACAAATATTAAATGCTCTATATTAGGCTCATAGCTTGTTTTTAATTCAGTATTCTTACATTATAATATATATTATCATAATGTCCTGAGATAATGACATTTTTAACATCGTAATTCTTAACCATCTCGATCTATGTTATATGCTGATTTGGTTTTTATTCTCATTGATACACATTGGGCACTTTAATTTAAAGTTATAATCACACTTCAAGAATATTTGGTTCACTCTTAAGCTTCATTCACAATGAAATAATTAGTACTGTCAATTAGTCGTGTGACTTAGAATTAGTCGTAGTCTATTTTTAACATTCGCAAAGTCTAAAATTTGGCAACAAATTTACTGGTTCTCTGGTGCGCCATCTCTAGAAATTAACGTAAAATGCAATATATTGAAAACTTTTCTTCATTATTAACGGTCCTACTAAAGCTAATAACCCATCAAACTGTTCTACTATCAATCGGGTTTAATTAAAAAACATCTCTTTATCACCAACTCTCATTTCTTGTATATTGTGATAGTCTGATTGTTGCATTCTTTTTTGAAAAATCGGCCGCACCCACCAACGTTTAGAATTTTTCAAATAATGCCAAACACATAATTCAAATGACAAGTCTGTTAGTGATTCGTCTAATCTTATATTCATTTTGAAATCAAATTTTGAGGCCAAAGCTTTATATGGTTATGTTTGACGACACTTTGACATTATAAAAGAATAATCATACTGAGCATGCGCGCGCCGAAATTACCCGACTAATTTCGCGACAAAGTTTGAAGTTTGCAAACTTTTTTGTAACGTGTAAAGTAAACGCACTAATTATGTACATTGTGAATGCGTACGTTCAAACGCACATGTTATACTTCTCGTATTAATTGAAAATACTAATTTGGCGTACTAATTATTCCATTGTGAATGAAGCATTACATTTAGGAATGTTTATATGATGCTCGGTTTCTTTGGTGGTGGTTTCAGTACTAAAGTAAAAATATTTAGTGTGAATCCTGTACATTAATTTTTTTGAGTTATTTATGTTGCTTTTCTAATAATCTTATTCAGTGTTAAGTTTCAGAATTGTATCAAATGAGAGTTTCTTTGATAAGACCGATTAAATTATGAGTTTTAAAATAGAAAAATATTTTCATATCTAATTATATTATTTATATATTTACCAATTTTATTCGGAACACACAGATAAACAGGTGCTTCTTATTATCTCCTAATATTAAAAATCGGATATATGCAGGTGCCAATCTAACCAAGCACTTCAAAAAATATTTACTTTACAATAAGCCTTAATTAAATAATAATTTATTAAATGATTTGGCAAGTAATTCTCTAGAGACATTTTTAATTGCTAATATTATTGTATTCTAATACAATACATTTAAATTATTATGACTAAATTAAAATGATGTATTTTATATTATAAATATTATATAAATATTAATAAATATATTATAAATATATTATATAAATATTTACTTTACAATAAGCCTTAATTAAATAATAATTTATTAAATGATTTGGCAAGTAATTCTCTAGAGACATTTTTAATTGCTAATATTATTGTATTCTAATACAATACATTTAAATTATTATGACTAAATTAAAATGATGTATTTTATATGTGTTTTAAATTCTAGGGCAACATATATTTTCGATGAGAGGGCAGAGAATTGGTAGAATTACAGGATTGGATCCTGCAGGACCATTATTTGAAGGTAACCCACAAGACAGACGTCTCAGTCCTGATGACGCCACATTCGTCGATGTTATACATACAGATAGCGGAGGATTAGGCTTTAGAGCTTCCCTTGGAGACGTTGATTTCTATCCAAATGGTGGTACATCGAGGCAGGCGGGATGTGGTATATTAGCGCGTGAGTAGACCTTGACAGCTTAACTATAAAGGATGCAGCTACGAGTATATAAATATGGCATCCTATTAATTAGTATCTAATTATGCAAATTAATATGCTTTAAGAACTGTGCCCCGGGATCAGTTCTATGTTTTCCTTTAATTTTTGTACTGTATACTATGTAGTAATATTAATTATGTACGTTATAATTATGTTAGAACAATGCCCCTGTGATTCATCTGAAGTAATCTTGTGTAAATCTTCAATAGATTAGAATTACTTTCAGCTTCATCTCTAACTCTTCCATGTAAAATTGTCAATAAAAGGCATAGAAATATTACCAGCAAAACATAATTTATTGATCTTAAGCAAGAATACTTTTATTGCGTTCAGTTCAGTTCGGCTGTACTGCAATAACATTATCCCAACGATGCCGATGGTACCATTGTTCAAATGCATGACGGACGTCAGTCTATGTGAGTTTCTTCAAATGCGCCTTTTTTGCTTGGAGAACTACCTATATAGAAATCAGACGGTTCTCTATGATACAACATAAATGGTACTCTTCAAAGCTTCTTTCACAATATAATCGTCTTTCTATCAAACACTATCGTGAAAAAGTTTTGCTTTACAATCGGCTCAGATAGTTTTCTGATGATGTGATCCAGTATAAAACTACTTTATAGTAATTGGCAGTTACAATATACCTTTGTATTTAAAAAAATTAAAATATTCCTTTTTTGCTTCTCCGTATTCATCAATGAATGTGAGAAACCACGGGTACACTAACACTCAAAGAAAAGACATCGAATTATGAGGCAAATTCCCACTTTAAAATTTGTATGTGGGTAAAGACGTGTACCTATATGTATATGCTAAAGTTATACCATATGTTAAGCTACTTTTGTGTTTTTTTCTTGGCCGTTTGATACAAAAATTCCTTTTTGTGTCTTATATAGAAATTGAAAAGTGTCGTTAATACTTATTATTATTACCTTTTTCAATTAATTAAACAGATATTCTTTATTAATTATTGAGTGGAAAACTGGTTTGTCAAGCAAGGACATAGCCAGGTTTTCCGGCAGGAGGAGCAAGGTCTTGACATATTAAAGAAGGGGGCAAGTACCCCTCCCTGCCTTCCCTTGCCTACGCCCTTGTTGTCCAGGATATTCCAATTTAATTTTTTGTGGAATGTGTAATATTTGTCTAGATATTTTTCAAACAATATGTTTGATACAGTTTTATTAATAGGTTTGTTCATGTTTCAATGTGTCAATGTTTTTAATTAATTGAAAAGGATATAAGTAGATAGAATAGGAGAGTTCTAGATCACACACTCCACCCGAGGGCACGACTGCAAAATCATTGGTTTTTACCCCCACCATTTTTTGAGTTTGTCAGACCAACAGCTCTGAACAGGTACACCTGTTTAAAAGCTGTTCAGACCAGTTTGATATCTGTTCAAAACTGTTGGTCTGAACAGGTACACCTGTTTGAAAGCAGTTCAGACCAGTTTGATATCTGTTCACAGCTGTTGGTCTGAACAGGTACACCTGTTTGAAAGCTGTTCAGACCAGTTTGATATCTGTTTAAAGCTGTTGGTCTTACAAACTTAAAAAATGGTGGGGGTAAAAACCAAGGATTTTGCAGTCGTGCCCTCGGGTGGTGTGTGTGATCTAGAACTCTCCTATTCTATCTACTGATATAATATTAAATAAGACGCTATAGAGCAGGAATAAACTATTATAAAAGATAGTTTTATAACAACAGCCAGTGAAAAAAGAGGACGCGTAGAGAAAAACAAAAACAGAAGATTGGTACAATCTGGAAAATGCAAACAAAAGTAAATAAATAAACTAAGCCAGAAGCAACTGGATAACTACAAAAAAAGAGAAAAAAAGAAGAAGGAATACAAAGAAAAAAAGAAAAAGAGACAATAGATCGAGAACTGATGAAAAACAGGGAGAAAACAACAAATAGAAAACTACTCCAGCAGGTGTAGAGACAAAATATAAAGGATACCATATCAGTACAAATACAAAACAGATTAGGAAACCTACTGAAGAAATTATTTTAAGTTTTAACGAAAAGTATATTTTTGAAGGAAACAACATCAATTAAGAAGACCTACCAACATATGAAGAATACAATAAAAATATAAAACACTTAAAACAGAATAAGATAGCTGGAGTGAAAGTACTACTTACAAATGGAGAAAAAGAGTTGCAACAAAGAATTTCGACCTAATCGGATCGAACACTCGGAATAACACTACTAAATTCATTATACAAAATACTTACCTTAATAATATGACAAGGAATTACAAGATATTCAGAAGATAAGTTAGGCGAATATCGAGCAAGTAACCAATAGAATTATTATCTATAAGAATCTATAGAAATGGATGTATATATAATACGTTCCTTTCTAAGCCGTTTAAAAAAATATTTTTTTTATGGTTTCAAGATAAAAGAAAAAATTTTGTCTTTCGTATACGTATCGTCTTTTGAAATGCTCTTGTGCATGTGAAAAAATAAAGTACATCTATTTAATTAGCTTTAAAATAACAACTTTGTTCAATAGACTAACCATTCCCCATAAATTATTTTCTTTTACAGTTGGTTGCAGTCACAATCGGGCCCCTCTCTTCTTCTACGAATCAATTTTAACTACTGGCTTTATAAGTGTGCGATGCGGCAGCCAAAGGGATTTCAACAACGGTGCATGTAATAATAATCACAGAACTGTGATGGGTGAAAACGTTGACCAAACCGCAAGAGGTGACTACTACTTGAACACAGCCGGATCGTCTCCATTTGCCTTGGGCAGACTTTGACAACATCTATATTATATTAATATAGGTTAAATATACATTTAATATATTTTACACTAATATATACTGAATAGAAAGAATCGTTTTTATTTTATTTCCAACATTCCAATTTAATCATTTTACTTTTGATTGTATACTAACCAGTTAAGTACACCGAAGCAAAAAGGAGCCATCTCCATTTTATCAATTTTTTGAGGAGAAGCAAAAAACTGTTTTACTACGCATTCTTTTAATTTATACGTTTTATTCATGTGTAAGGTTAAACTCTAGAACCTAATACATAATATACTCACAAAATACGCCCTTTGGAAATTTGATTGGATAACATGTTACGTTTGAAACGCCCCTGTAGATTTATTTTATTGCTTTGCCATAACGATTTTCTTTCATATTAATTTGAATTCTCTATAATTACTTCTTCACATACTTGTCGCTAAATATTAGTCCTGTTTAAAAATTCAATATTCAATATTATCCTTGTTTTCTAGTAATTCCGTTGCTTAAAAATCTAATACGCATTTCAAATATTATTTTGCGTTTTTAATCGTTTTAAATGCTCTGGGAATTATTTATCTCCTTATGTCTAGGCAGTTTTTTTTTGTTCCTCTCAAATATTGCATTTCAACAGGCGTTTTCGGAAAATGTATAGCATTAACCTGACGCGGTTAGAAAGTACCTAACAGGTTCAGTAACTTTACCCGGTTAAAAGAAACATTTCCGAACGCAATTGCGGTCACGTTGAGTAACGTAAACGTCTGCATATAACCTTATAAATACCTATCTTCATAACATTGTTTAGCTGTACTGGCAATACGAACTAGCGGCTAGCCCCTGAGGGTCACACGGTCACTCTACGATTCTGCGCGCGTCGGGAACAACCTCACTTTCTTTTCGTTGTTTACATGTTACAATAGTGTATATTGTTTTAATCGTTTAATTTGATTATTATTGTATGTAATGTGCTAGAGTCGGTTACCAATGAGTGGAACAACTAACAGTGAAACTAGATTCCAGTGCAGTGAATGCCCGTCTGTTCAACGGGATTTTTACGGTTTGCGAAAACATGCCAAAAAGTTTCATCCTTTAAAACTAAATGAAATAGCCCCACTGACGAAACATCGTGCAAATCTTCAGTCAAAAACATTGAATTTCGTGTGTGATATGTGTGGCAAAAAATTCACATATAAGAAACACTTGACATTTCATAAGAAAAGTCATGGTATTTCGAACGACGTACAGTCTAAAACATTCAATTTTTTGTGTGATATATGTGGGAGAAAATTCACTTATAAGAAACACTTAACATTTCACAAAAAAAGTCACGGTATTTCGAACGACACAAAATTTTCTAAAAAGTGCCCTCTTTGTACTTTCACGGGGTGTTCAAAGACTCAATTACATGATCATTTTCGACAAATCCATGATATAGATCTCTGTTTTGAGACTCTTGAGTTTTCTACTGCCCAATCATTTCATACTTGGAAAAGTTCGATGGAAAATGACACAAAATCATTATTTGTTAAAGAATGTGGGGACGAATACAGTAATAATCATTCAAAGAAAATTCTGCGTTATGTGTGTCACAGATCTGGCTTTTATGTGCCAGAAGGCCAACAGAAAAGACACCTAAAAATACAAGGAAGCAAAAAGATTGGAGGGTTCTGTCCAGCAGGTTGCAAAGTGGTGGTAAATTCAGATGGCAAATATAACGTGAGTTATATAAAAACACATGTTGGACACACAGACGAATTAGGGCATTTAACATTAACTACTGCAGAAAGGCGAGAAATTGCAACAAAAATAGCAATGAAGATTCCTTTCTCTGACATATTGGACGAGATACGTGACAGACTTTGTGACAATTCAGTGAAAAGAATTCATTTGCTAACTAATAAAGACCTAAACAACATAGCTGCAAGCTTTAACTTGCAATCAGAAGCTGTAAGACATTCAAATGATGCTATCAGTATTGAGGCTTGGGTAAATGATATTCAGCAAGGACAATCCGTCTTATTCTACAAGCCGCAAAACTGTATTTTGGAAGAACACCCAGAGTTGAAAACCGAAGATTTTATTTTGGTGATCATGAATGAAGGTCAGGCTCAAATATTACAAAAATTTGGGTCAGATTGTATATGCATTGATGGAACTCATGGCTTAAATGCATATAACTTTGAGCTGCATACTCTGCTAGTGTTGGATGACTTAAGACAAGGATTTCCTACAGCTTTTCTAATTTCTAATCGATCAGATCAGGAGGTGATGGTCTTGTTCTTTTCTTGTATTAAAGAGAGGACTGGACTGACCATAAGTCCAAAGGTTTTCATGTCCGATTTAGCAGAATCCTATTACAATGCGTGGAAACGAGTAATGAACGAGGCACAAATGCGGTTTGTACATACATGTATGTAAATGATAATATATCCTAAAATTGAATTTTTTACAGTCTGTTCTGCACATGGCACGTCGATCGGGCTTGGAGGAATAATTTGCATCTAATTAATACTAAGGAGAAGCAGGTAGCATAAGACATGTACGTGTTAATATACTGGTAATGCTGAAGTCACTTCTGTTTTAGGTTGAGATTTATCAAGAACTTCGTACACTACTGCAAGAGACTGACGAAAATGCTCTGATACCTATGCTCCAAAAATTTATACAGAAAACTGCAAACAACCCCGACACCAGCAAGTTTTCAATTTATTTTAAAAACCACTATGAAAAAAATGTCAAATCGTGGGCGTACTGTTACAGACTACACAGCGGACTCAATACCAACATGCATTTGGAGAGAATGCACAAAACAATCAAATATATATATTTAAAGGGGAAACATGTTAAACGGTTAGATAAAAGTGTAACGTGCATAATGAGATTCGTAAAGGATAAACTATTTGACCGTATGATTTCATTGAATAAAGGGAAAATTAGTAGTAAAATTAAGGATTTGAGAAAAAAACACAAGACAAGCACAGAGCTCAATGTAAATTTGATAACAAAAATTGGTAATTGCTGGCAGGTACTTTCTTCTTCAGAGAATTCTCCTGAATTTTTTGAAATACAGGCGAACATTGAAAACTGTAATTGCTCGTTAATTTGTACCGATTGCGACATATGCATTTACAAATATACCTGTAGTTGCTTGGACTCGTCGATCCGCTGGAATATGTACAAGCACATTCATCTCTTAGGACGTAAAATTAAGGAACAAACAGAAAATGAAACGGTTTCATTACCATCGGATAGTATGTTGGAAAACCAGGAAGAAAATGGTAATTTAGAAAAATTGTTATTGATATTGTATTACCTATAATTTTTTATCTTTTGAAATACGATATCAACAGGTTTTAATTAATTATAATTGATTACATTACAGACACATTTATTTCTCTCGGCATTACTAATTACGTAAGGTAAATTATTATTGTTCACTGTTTTTTTTTACAGTGGGGTTGGTGCTTATTTGTACGTTTTTGTCTATATTCTTTGTGTGTACTTAATTATATCAAGTACCTAAGTCTTTTATAGAGTTATGGCTAATTTTTGCTTGTGGCAGATGGTCTATTTTTACATTGTTGAATTTTCTATAGCTGAACATTTATAGATCGCGCTGGTTGCATTTGCCCACAGTGGAGTTGCAACCTTAATTTTCTCAATATTAAGATATTACTTTTGGATAAAATTTGGTTTAGCGCTCGACTAGTCGAACACAAAGATGTGATTTTCAAGAGAAAGCGTAACTTAATTTTTTTTTTAATAATTTTGTAACCTTGTTAGCGGACAAATGCAACTCGCGCGACCCATACCTTGGTTGTAGTCATTCATAGGGGTAGTAAACTCGTAGTTAGCTGTGGTTTGAAAGAATTCTAAAGTTTCGTTTTTCTGTTGTAGACGTTAATAATTTGCACATTCATGTCAACCCCAAAAATCAAGAAACTGAAGATATCTATAACTGTCTCGTCGCAAGTTCAAACAGTCGTCATGATGGCAAACAGTTACATCAAATGAAAGAAAAAATGAAGAGATGGTTTTGTTCCATAGTGGATTCTGTACAATCAGATGAGGAATTTGATGTACTTACAAAATTAACTGCACCCATTGAGCCAACTTTAAACGCGACAGTTATCAAAAGCAACTTTGCCTTATCTGAGAAAATCGCTCCAGTGCCGCACAATAAGAAAATTGATCCGCAGAGACGGTTGTTCTCAACAAGAAAGCAGACTAGGAAATCAGGAAAATGGAAAAAACCGTCAACACAAACCAGAAACCAGATCGCAGCATCACTTCTGAATAATAATTCAACGAATACTTTGTGATTCTTATTAGTATTGTAATCTTCTTTCGTTTTTACTTATAATAAAAAACGTAATTTCCTTCCATATAAAAGTATCATCATTTTATGTCCCGTTGCAGAAACGTTCATTATACTGGATTTTCATTGGTCAATTTTGCTTTAATAGTTTGTGAACGGCTTATTAGTTTTAATGAACGAACGTCTTTACAACTGAGCTTTAATATTTTTATTGTTCGAAACTATCAGGATTTCAGATTTTTCTACGGTATGGACGACCTTTGACGTCTACAAGCAATGTCAAACTATTTTTAAAAATTTTGAGCGATTTGGATCTTTTAAATATTGAAAGGTGTTGTTTCGAACAATAAAGTTCTATATTCAACTTTTTGTTGTGAAAATTGCCCTTTTTATATCACTCGTTAGCTTTTTAAAGGCACCCGTTTCACTAGTGCCTTAATAAGCCCACTCGTGGAAAAAAGCGTAATTTACACACGAACTTGATCAATAATAATAGTTATTTATTCAACGTGTTCGTGTGTAAATTGGACGTTTTATGCCACATTCGTGCTAACCGTGTTGTAACCCCAGTGACCGGGTTTAATTTCCGAAAACACCTAACGTTTAGTACTGCGCATTCTCCAGTCTTCAATAAACTTTTTGTTTGTTATTTGAATACAACGCAGAATTAAGATTTCAAGTAGTTCTAGAATGTTCGAGAAAAAGGGACGTACCGGATATATCCGGGGATGTTGACGTATGTCTGGAGGGGGAGAAAATATATAAGGGTGCGGTCCTGGGCTAATAGAATTTTTTTAATTATTGTGGTGATTATTGTTAGATCGATTGGCAGATCATACAGTAATATACTAGTTAATTACTTCTCGTTCCGTGTAACATCATAAAGGGCCGTAGCTGGCGCATTTGTTGTTTGAATAACAAAAGGAGTTTTAGTAAAATTATTATTAAAACTTCCCCGGATGAAAGGGGATTTGTGCTATTTCAAACACGAGGTTCGATGCCGCTTATTTGGGCATTTTAACCACCAACATTATTGGATCTATTAAACAAGCACCGAGAGCTACGAAGATCACGAGCCCCGATAGTTTCACCGCTGTCGAACGAGAAGGTAGAACCGCTGGCGCTGGACATTTGCGGTCGGCAAGATTAGCTCCAACTGTACAGGTACACCAGTTTAACTTAAAAGAGATGATGACATGCCTGAATAAAGTAAAAAGCAGAACTGGTGTATTGGAAGATATACTAATGTTACTGACAAAAATTATTCCCTTCCTGAAGCAGTAGCTGAACTATTAAAATGTAACAGCAATGAAGAACTTGAAGAATTTCACCAAGCATTATCCAGTGTGGAAGGAATGTCATCAGTAGTAAGTGATCTATATGTATTTAATATAAATTTCATTAACCTCTTAAACCTTATGCACAGGTATCAGTGTGTCAAATTTTGGGGGGTAAGGATGGTATTGATGCAACATATTGAATTTTATCCAAAATTATGAGCCAGGAATTATCTTTACGATATAACTGGTCTGGGAAAAATAAATTCAAATTTGATGACGTAACTAATGTAGTGAAAACGTTGATTGAAGGAATATACAAGGTGTCCACAAAAAAACGCCCCAGCCCGTAGTACCTTTATTTGAAATCTGATTGTAACAATCGACATACCAAATTAAACGACTTAAAAAGTACTATTAGAGAAATATCAAATTTTATATTCAGCTACTCGGTTCGTCAAGTACCGATATTCAACTTTTTTATGTTAAATGGCAACCTGCTACTTTTTTCACAGAATTTGATAAAGATTTTTTTTTCTGAATTCAATGATGTAGCACAATACAGTTTTTTGTTTTATTTCAATTTGTTAAAAAATAAAAAACATTGTGTTTAAATGTACTATCACTTTCCAATAATCATCTCACCCTTAAAGAGACCGGTACTTTAACCATGACAACCACACTATAAAGTTGTGTCAACCATAATATGTCTAAAATTAAAAGGCTTTGATGGCACCTTACATTATTAAATAAGAACGTTCTAACATTCAAGGTATTTTCAATAAAACAACCGTTTAATAATACAATGATTTTTTTTAAACTTTTCAATGAAATGAACTTATTTTAACAAAAAATTAATGGAAATGCTCAAACTGGGCACCGTCCCTTTCAAGGCACTGTCGACACCTGGGTATCACATCTAACGTAGCATTTGTTAACACTTCTCGAGACATGCGTCAATTATTCGATTTCGCAAAACTTTGACTGTATCAGGAGGTGTGGTATAAACAATATCTTGCAAATAGCCCATGAAGAAAATATCCATCGGGGTCAGATCACAAGAACGAGCTGGCCACAAAATAGGTCCATATGTTCCCATCCAACGATATCCAAATTCTCTATTCAAGAACTCTCTATTGATTATGACATTGTGTGGAGTAGCCCCTCTTGTTGAAAAACTAAATTATTTCTTTCATTTAAAGTTAAATTATCAAAAACTTCTAGTAAGTCTTCACATAAAAATTGGTAATACTTTTGCTGGGTAAGATGTCCATAGCCTGTCCGGGAAGCGTTCTCCATAGATTCTACAACTTTGCGCACTGTTTTTGTGACACCCAAAGTAAAATTCAAGCATATCCACGAACTCGTTATTCATTATGAAATGATGACAACTGAAACAACTGAAATTGGTTTAACGACACTGACATAAAATTCACATGGTGACAATAATGTGTAAGCACTCTATTACCAATTTTTGCAATGTTTTTTTATTTTTAAACAACTTGAAATAAAACAAGAAACGATATTGTGCTACATCATTGAATTCAGAAAAAAAATCTTTATCAAATTCTGTGAAAAAAGTAGCAGGCGGCCATTTACAATAAAAAAGTTGATTATCGGTCCATGATGAACCGAATAGCTAAAAATAAAATTTGATATTCCTCTGATAGTACTTTTTAAGTCGTTTAATTTGACATGTCAATCGTTACAATCAGGCTTCAAATAAAGGTGGTACGAGCTGGGGCGTTATTTTGTGGACACCCGGTATAAAGATGCGCAACGCTATAGTAAAATTGCGTGTCTTTCCGTTAAGTCGTCCCGCAAACCCCTTGCCGAGAAACATCATCGCTGTCTCGGGCTGTTTCGAATCTCGGACCCAAACGACTGATGCATCGCTATAGATCTCGGACCCAGTTTTGGCTACGCTCAGTGCTATGTAGTTGCGCATCTTTATGTATTCCTTCAATCAACGGTTAAAATAATAACAAGAGATGTATTTCTTTTTAGCTGCTATACACAATGTTACAGTAACAGTAGGGAGTGTCATTTGCTGCCACTACCACCACCAAGCAAGTGGAGGTTTACAGAAGGTATGGCTCAGAAACGCCAGAAGATAGACAGAGAGGAGGAACAAAGCGTAAGACAAGGGATCAATTTAAGTGGTTTTTTAAAAAAAAATCCGTACATTTGTTATTGGGATTTTGCAATAGTTAGATATAAATTATTTCTTAACATTCAATTTTCTTTTATTTTACATACATATTGATTTCAACAGATTTGGAACAGCTCATATTATTTTTTAAATTAGGAACATTTAAATCAAAAAAGAAACCTAGTTCCAAAAATAAATTTAACAGAAAAAACTGTTTACTTCATTCTTACACATGTATATGATTTTTTCAGGATTTGAAATTCAGAAGACTATATAAATGAACAAAGCAAACACACATTTGTAAACTAATTCTCATTAAATTCTATCAAAATATGTTAGAAATTATAAAAATACAATCTAAATTCGTTTAATTTCTAAATTACACTATTTGGGTTTTTTATAAATATTCAAAGATTTGAAGACATAAACTAAAAAAAATGTTATAAATTGAATCTACCAGTTCCGGCAAATATCTATTGTTTAAGCATGCGGAAATTAGGTAACCAGGCTCCAAAAAAGGGAAACTCCGTAACCATTATAGTCCAGGAATTTTAGCACCAAAAACCGGGTTCGCTCCGCAAAAAATCCTATCACTTGATTTTTCGATTGGATTATGTCAGAGGGTGTCCCCTAAGTATAAAACCAAATTTGTGTCGTTCAGAACCGCGAGCGTTAGCCGCCATCTTGAGAAACGCCTTTTTCCAAATATCTCGAAAACGGTGAGTTTTACGTTAAAAATTGTAAGTACCTTTTTTATAGAGGATAATATTTCCCGTCTTTTTTGTTTGAAATTTTTTTCCCTTTTGTCAATATTTGCCAAGATATAGTCGATTGAAGAAAACGATTTTTGTTTTTGGAAAATATCTCGATAATTTTTGGAAATACAAAAAAAGATGTGATTATCGAAGTTGTAGAACATAATATTTTCTACAATTTTTCTATGAAACTTTTATTTGTTCAATCGACAGTTGCTAAATTATAGCGCATTGAACGTTGCCGTCAGGTCTAGGAAAACAGCGATTATTGGTAATACGTTGCTCTAGCATGCCAAGAGCAAGTGTAAGGAGACGCGACATCTTGGCGGTAAGGACTGCAGAAGGTAATTAGTACACGTCTGTGTGTTCTTTAACAATAAGGATATATGGATATTCATTTGTACTTACATGTATATTCATCGATTTTTAACCATGAATATTCTATTTGAATAGAATACAGGTATATAGAAAAGTAAGCAGCTGCACGGTGCTGGGTGTCTCCCAACATTGTCTATGCCTAAAAAAAAATAAAAAAATATCAATTTTCGCAAGCCCGGAAAAGGACGCACTCCAGAATCTCTATACAGCCCACGTTGTCTGAAGCCGGAGTATGGTGAAAATTTAAGAGAAAACATTCCATTTTTACATGCAGAGAAAACATTCTATTTTTACATGACAACATTGAAGAACCACGAAGAATTGCTGACGGCTGTGGCATTGTTCAAAGATAGGAGGAGCGATCCCAACATGATTGCTCAAGCTGGCGAGCGTTTTTTATTGCTTGGTATGGAGGTAATAAAACCGAACCATCCATCGACTCTCTCCGATACAAGAACTTCGGCAAGTTAGCTCGGAACACCAAGCTGAACTTATCCATTCTACCACCGACGCAGGATACAGCCCGTTACCATTCCTTAAGGGTGTATCATCAGGTCCAAACTTGGCTGGGATTTCACCATGACCCGGAAGAATGGGGCTGGAAGCGCGCTACGGATCGCTTATGACCGATCACAATGAAAAAAGCTCCCGCGCCGCAAAATTTGCTACAAATAATATCCTGCAAATGCAAGACAAATTGCGGAGCTGCCTGCGGATGCCGGAAGAGTGAAGATGTTACACTCCTCCAGTGTAGATTAATCTGTGAAAAACGGTCTCTAGAATCCAAAGATGTTCAAAATTCGTGTTAAATCATAATCTAAAATAATTTAATAATTTTAGATTAAGGTCCTAGAGACAGTTTTTCACAAATTAAATTTTTTAATTATTATAACGAATAATGAATATGAACAGTAGATGAATACATTTTCATGTCTTTCTCAAACGATTCGTCAGACAGTTTTATTGCGCAAACTTTTCTCCTATCACCCATATCCCTCCTATTCATGACAAATATTAATTTTAGCGTCTCTATTACAAAATTCTTCGATTGTCTTGTTCTTGGCATGCTAGAACAACGTATTACCAATAATCGCCTAGACCTGACGGCAACGTTCAATGCGCTATAACTTCGCTACTGTCGATTGAACAAAAAAAAGTTTCATACAAAAATTGTAGAAAGTGTTATGCTCTACAACTTCGATAATCACATTTTTTTTGTATTTCCAAAAATTATCAAGATATTTTCCAAAAACCAAAAATCGTCTTTTTTAATCGACTATATCTTGGCAAATATTGACAATAGGGAAAAAAGTTTCAATCAAAAAAGACGGGAAATGTTATCTTCTACAAAAAAGGTCCTTACAATTTTTAACGTAAAACTCACCGTTTTCGAGATATTTGCAAAAAGGCGTTTTTCAAGATGGCGGCTAACGCTCGCGGTTTTGGACGACACAAATTTGGTTTTATACTTAAGGGACACCCTCTGACATAATCCAATCGAAAAATTGAGTGATAGGATTTTTTGCGGAGCGAATATCTAAAAATCCTGGACTATTATCCATACGGCACATTCGCATCAATATTAGTATATAAATTTACGGAAACGGTAAATCTCTAAATTATATTTAACGTTGACAGACTCAACCATCCACTCTAATACTTGACGGCACACTTGTATTCACTTACGACACCACAAAAAAAAAAAACATCTTTGCGACCTACGACTACTCGTTATCGCAAAGGCAATGAATGGCCATTATCCTGGTAAGTACGTTGTACTTGACATAGGCCGAAAAGAAATTGTATGATTTCATAAGTTGACCATAGCAACTTGTAAAAAAAAACACACATTTCAGTTTATAATGTCGTTTGAAATAAATAAATAATTAATTTTATGGTTTTATTTGCTTTAAACTCATATTTATTAATAATTATAAAATAATACATATATTATTTCTAATTCCTTGTTTTCGCTAATAGTAATACATTTACATAGTCAGTACAGTATATTTCACATTCTACTTAATAATCACATTTTGTCATTATGTATACAGTGTGCTAGTACTTAAGTAAAACATTATCAAAACAATAGTATTAGTCCGGTACGTTTATAAAGAAAAAAATTGGTATAATTGTAATTTTCTGCCAAAAATGAAAAATATAAATTTAAAGGAAAAGTAATCTGAAACTTGATTATAATGTAATCTGAAATGTTTTATTTGATAAAGGTGAAGATATTTACTATTTTTATTTTTTGGCATAAGTATATAACTCTACCCTCCAGTAAAATTAAGATAGCATTGGAATTAGTGTCCCTGGGAAAATGTCACTTCTATTATCTTCATTATATCTGTTAATCACGTGTAAGTACATCAAAATACTACTATTTCTACATCACAATATTACTATTTCTCAATTTCATACTTTTAAATTATTTCAGTGTTAACAGCAATACGTGCTGATAGAGTATCGGAAGATGACATTACATTTTTTTTAAGTAATGAAGAATATTCCTACGAAGAATTCACAACGGGCGACTACTCTCATCTCAAGTTTGATCCAAATCAAGACGTCAAGATAATTTGTCACGGTTGGATGGACAGTGTTTCCAGTGATTGGTACTCTCACGCAAAAGAACAATATGAAATAAGGGGCAAAACTAATGTCATCGGCGTCGATTGGTCTCCACATTCTATTTCTTTATATTCGATATCTGTTAGAAGCACTAAACATGTGGGATACTATGTTGCTTTGTTGGTAACGAACTTATCTAGTACTTTAGATATACCGTTGTCGCGTTTTCATCTGATTGGACATTCTCTTGGATCACATATTGCTGGATTTGCAGGTAAATACATTTCAGAATTATTTTAGACAAAAATAAAAATTGAATATTTTAAATTTCATAGTAGTTCATTATTATTTCATGAACTAGGTACCTATAAATTTTTAATATAAGGCACCGTATGCTGTAAAAAGCCGCAGATACGATTGAAAAAAATAATAATATGTTCGTTTATATTAAGAATAATATGTTTATTTAAATAACAGTATTAATAGTTCATTAGTCATAAGTAGGCTTAGGATAATTATGCACTAAAAAACTTCAAAATGTGCATACAAATATGCACCAAAAACTTTCAGAATATGCAATACTTGCAATACAATTATCCTTAGGCTTAGGATAATTGTATTGCAAGTATTGCATATTCTGAAAGTTTTTGGTGCATATTTGTATGCACATTTTGAAGTTTAGTGCATAATTATCCTAAGCCTAGTCATAAGTTTAGTCGTAAAGATCGTGTACATCCTCGATATATAGATTGATAAATAAACTGCCATCCAAACAGTTTCATTGTAGTTAATATTGATTATAAATAGTAAATAATAACAAAAATGATCATAAGAAAAATTAAATTAAGTAGGTAGAATCATTGGAAAAACTTTGAATTGTCAAAAATGAGGGCCAACAAAATTACACGGCAACAATGCCGACCTATACTGTGTGTCCAAAAAGTCTGGAAACACCCAAATAAAATCGAAACGGATGATTTTTGAGAAAAATGCAAAAACAGGTCAATTAGTATTTTCAAAAAACTACTGGCTGATGGTATCTGTTTGGAATTTTTGATGACCTTGAAAAAGTTAAGATGTCATCAAAAAAATGTAAATGGCAACTTTGCATTTTTAATTTTATTTTTGATAGATCTTTTAATTGTCTAAACGACAGTCAAAAAATTTTTCATTCTACTTAAGAAAAATTTTGAAAAAAAAATTATTTTAGAAAACAAAGAAAATTGTAATCGTAGAAATCAGCAAAAACTCTTACAATAAATGTTCAAAATGTTGTCCTTGAACATCTTGGCAATACCCTAAATGATAATAAAATTCATTTTGAACGTTTTCTATCATTTCAGGAGTGATCCTTCGTACTTCAATCTCAATCCGTTGACGCAAGTCTTCCAAATTTTCAGGTTTAGTTGCGTATACCTTATTTTTTAGGTAACCCTACAAAAAATAATCAATAGGCGTTAGATCTGGCGACCTAGCCGGCCACTCGATAGCCCCCCTCCTGCCAATCCATCTGTTTGGGAAGGTATTCTCGAGATAATGCCGAACATTTCCCGCATAGTGGGGTGGAGCCCCATCTTGTTGAAACCAAATTCTTTGGCTGGGCAAATTAGGATCTTCATGGTTCGGAAATATTTCTGCTAATGACGGAATTAAATAATTTTGTAAAAAATCCAAATACATTTCCGCCGTCAGGTTACCGTTGAAGAAAAAATGCCCTATAATTCTGTTACCAATTAAACCAGCCCATACACTTAATTTCTGAGGATACTGAGTTCGTACCTCTCTCATCCGGCGTGGATTTTGGCGTGCCCAGTACCTGCAGTTTTGTCTATTAACAGTCCCATGTAATGTGAACGTAGCTTCATCTGAGAATAAGATATTTCTGATAAAAAACGGATCATTATCACATAGGCATCAGTTGTTCGCAAAACTGTACATGCCTGTCGAAGTCGTCTTCAGACAGCTCATGAACCAAACAGATTTTGTAGGGATGATACTTAGTTTTCCGGAAAATATTACCAATTGTACTCTTCGACACGTTAAACTCCCGAGCAAGCTGCCGTGTACTAGAATTTGGCGTTTCCTCTACTGAAAATAACACGTCGAGTTGCGTATCTTCTGCGATCTTTGGACGACCACTTCTAGGGCGATCTCGAACATGGCCTTCTTCTTGAAATTTTTTGTGAATCTTACTCACTACAGAAATACTAATTGGGGCACGCTCCGGATGTTCTGTATTAAATAAGTCGCAAACTTCTCTAACTGAACGAGCCCTATCCCCAAAACCAATCATCATCAATATTTGAATACGTTCCCTCTCACTTAAAACCATTTTTAAACAGATTTTTTTAACTTACGCACAATTCGTATTTGACAGAATGTCACAAATAAAACAAAATGTGTTTGAAAAATAATCGACTTTTAAGCCAACTATGTTTTTTTTTAAAGACATACGTTTCCATTTTCGAAGAAGTAATTAAATTTTTCTCGGTCATTTTCTTAAGTAAAATGAAAAATTTTTTTACAGTCATTTAGACAATTAAAAGATCTATCAAAAATAAAATTAAAAATGCGACGTTGCCATTTAATTTTTTTTATGACATCATAACTTTTTCAAGGTCATCAAAAATTCCAAACAGATACCATCAGCCAGTAGTTTTTTGAAAATACTAATTGACCTGTTTTTGCATTTTTCTCAAAAATCATCCGTTTCGATTTTATTTGGGTGTTTCCAGACTTTTTGGACACAGTATGTTTAGTGATAAACACAAAAAGATGCAAACGCAATGTGTAAATTGTAAATGAAAATTTAAACATTTAAACATAGAACAGTCGCTATTAATCTATGTAGTTTTATCAAAAGATCATAGACAGCATTAAATGTAAAAAAAAATTAATCGTTTCAATATGTAAGTATACTTCTTAAACCAGTATTAAGTAATATTTATATTCTAGAACGACATCAATATTAATTCCATTTATTGTGGTTTACGTAAGTAGTGTAAGTCGTAGTAATATCGATATTATTACATGATTTGCAACATGTAGTGCGTTATATTGTACGTATAAAGTAAACTTAAATAAATCTTCAAAAATAAAAAAATCTAGCATGGAATAATTGAAACGGTTTAGGCTTTACTTGTTGAAAATTATTATTTGCAATTATTTATAACACAAGAAATATAGAGATTGTTTACAATTGATTGATACATAACTCAATACACAACATAATATAACAATCGATTAGTCAAAATAGTAACTTCATGACATCACATAAATGTACGTGTATGTTCCATACTAGCGTAAACTACAACAGCAACATGACTTCAACTGATTGTATAGTACTGACCATGGCACACTTTGGGTGTAGGACTGCTCAACTGTTACTAATTCTACATTATTAACATGATGTACGACGCTACATCATCCGTTGATTAATTTTCTGAGTTCTGGTTGCGATCTGATATCTAGTTACCTGCTGAGGGTTTGTGCAACAGTACTGGTAACACCCTTGTTAGTAATTTTTAATTTAATACTAAAAACATCTATTTCCCTCCAAATATGGAAACTGGTGATAATATGTCCAGTGTTTAAAAATGGTGATATATTCGATATGTCGACCCACATGCATTTTATCTAATATTGCTAAGATTTTTGAGTCGACCATCTATCGGATGATCTAACATCAAGTTAATAGCTTTATGATTTCGGAACAGCATGGATTCGTTGGCAAAAGATCTACAGTCACTAATATGTGCATACTTGTTCAGTGCGCCACGAAGTCGTCGATAAGCAGAGCCAAATCGACGACATTTATACCGATCTGTCCGTGGCATTTGATCGTATATTGATCGTGGAATTATGTTGGATAAGGTAGAGGGATTGGGTTTTATCACTAGTAAATTTCTTTGAATTTTACTCACAAAAAACGGCAGTTTTTTGTGTCTTACATTGGCTTTGTTTCTGCCACTGGCTATATTACTTCTGGTGTGCCGCAGGTGTCAAATCTTAGGCCTCCTCTGTTATCATTCATTAATGATCTTGTGGAGCAAGCATCTATGCATCTATAAATACATTGAAATATTGTATCGAGCTTCAGTCTAATTTGCTTGCTGTTCATAGTTGGTGCGCTGCTAAAGAATTGGGCCTTAACGTTTCAAAATGTAAAGCTGTCTCATACACTCGCAAAGTATCACCACTATTTTTTGATTACACGGTCAACTCTATTCGTATTTCCAGATGTGATGGTGTTCATGACTTGCGTGTTTATTTTGATTTTTCTTTAAACTTCAATAATCATGTTCAGAATGTAGTGACTGTGCCTATTAGGATGTCAGCTTGTGTATTCCGCAACACTAGATCTTTTACTAATCTGTCAACGCTCAAGACCTTATTTTTCATTATGGTGCGTTCTAAAACGGAATATGTTGGGACCTGTTTGGAATCTATATTATCAAACCCACAAAATCTCATTCGAGAATGTTCAAATATGATTTTTAAAGTACTTATTGTATAAAGAGCACATACAGAGGATTTCCTCATGACACCTTACTGACAGAATTTACAGTTACTTCTCTTGAAGCTCGTCGTACCAACATAGATCTACTAAGAACTAAGAAAACATATTGATATAAAGAAAGATCAAATATTCAAAAGAATATTTGACCATTAATAAAATCAGAGTTAATTAATAGGTAAATTACAGAACAAATATCGACAAATACCATGCGATAGTAATAATGTGGAAAAGATTAAATTAAAAAAAAAGTTCATTAATATAGGAAATAAATACAAAATTAATTGTCAGATGAACACATATATAAATGTCACAAAAAACAAATGTAGTTTTATTGGTAATTTATTAGCAGCTATTCCAAAGAAAAATACTATTATATTTAAATAGTACGGCAAAGAAAGAAACTAATTTAACTTTATATACAGGGTGTAACAAAATAAGTGTAAAACATTTCAGGGGGTGATTCCTTAGCGAAAAAGAGATAGGGTCTTTCATATAAAAAAACTTCAATGGAGCATCCCTTGTTAAGATACAGCCCCATAAAGGGGGTACATAAAATTTGTTTTACAATTTTTCTCACAAACACTAAAAATGCAATTTATTTCCAATGTAACTTTTTGTCTGATTATTTGTTTACCATTTAAAAATCTATTTCCAATACCTTGCTTAATTCGAAACAAAAAATGTCTCTTGAATTTTTTGCCCAAAAGTAATCAGTTCGCAGCAAAAAATTATTTTATGAACAACTACAGAGATACATCGTCATAAATGCGAACTGGATTAGTATTGTTATTTTGTAGTTACTACCTGCATCAAAATACATATGATTAAAGATGAATAAACAAAACTAATTTATTAATAACAAAACATAAAACATGTAGAAATCATAGTAAATGTTCAATATGTCCACCTTCAGTCATTACACATGCGCTAGACGTCGGCGCATTGAGCCACGTATTCGCTCAAATATTCCTGGATTCTCTCTAATTACCCTGCACGCATCGAATAATCAGACAAAAAGTTACATTGGAAATAAATTACATTTTTAGTGTTTGTGAGAAAAATTGTAAAACAAATTTTATGTACCCCCTTTATGGGGCTGTATCTTAACAAGGGATGCTCCATTGAAGTTTTTTTATATGAAAGACCCTATCTCTTTTTCGCTAATGAATCACCCCCTGAAATGTTTTACACTTATTTTGTTACACCCTGTATATATAAAATGATCGTAACTCGTGGTAGTAGAGGCATAAGTGACAAATTAAATTCGACAATAAAATGTCAATTGAAATTTCATTACTGTATAATGTAAATGTAAAAATTTTTGAACTGTAGAAAATGAAAACGTACACAGTTAATAGAACTATCGCTATTATTAATGTAGTATTACTAAACGTATTGATTTATCAATACATGAGGAATTCAGCAACACAACACAATAATATCGATGCAAACTGTAAAATTAAAAGAATAGGTGTAATGTAATAATATGAATAGGGATGTCGAAATTGAAAATGTACACAGTTAATAATAGAACTATCGCTATTATTAATAAAGTATTACTAAACGTATTGATTTATCAATACATGAGGGAATTCAGCAACACAGCACAATAATATCGATGCAAACTGTAAAATCAAAATAATAGTGTTAAGTATGTCTTAGTAGCCACAGGCATGTTATATATGTTTGTACCTCATTTGGTTTCTTCAGTGTGACACAACTTAGAAGAGTTAGAAGGTGTGTGTTAATGGGAAAAAAATGTGACGTTAAAACAATATGTGCAAAATTACCTTAATAATATTAAAAACCATAGATGTCCAATGTGTAAAGCAACAGTGGTTAATAAATCACTTAAAAATTGGCTTCTCACACTACTTAGTGATTTATTAACCACTGTTGCTTTATACACTGGACATCTATGGTTTTTAACATTATTGAGGTAATTTTGCACATATTGTTTTAACTTCACATTTTTTTTCAACTAACACACACCTTCTAAGTTGTGTCACACTGAAGAAACCAAATGAGGTAGAAACATATATATATATATATATATATATGTATATATAAAATATATGAAAATTCTTTGCCAAATATACAAATGTATTGAAAAAATGAATATCTTCTTTATAGTAGTGGCAAATGATGAGCAAACGTAATAACAATATAACGACTGGTTGTCATATTGTAATTTATAATTCAAATAATAATTTACTAAGAATTAATGTTTAATTAGAATTCTACTTCTATTTTCCTGCTGCGTTGTATAAGCAGTATAAGAAAACTCGCAGAAGTATTTTGAATTCTTGTTTGGTAAATATGTATTTACGAAGCGTGTGATGCTTAGACAAAGACATTTACATTCATCGACTGACTGTATCCGACTGAAATGCTATATGATATAATCGTACTTCACTACCGGCACAACTGGACGTTGTTGCCGGTATGCCTAGTATACATATATCCTATCCCCAATTATGTTTTTACACATGCTGTATATACAAGGTGTGTATAAATTGGCGGACCCACTACACGCGGCGATGTTCTTCGTTAAATTCGGAGTCCAAAATCCTAATACGAAAATGTTGTACCATGCTCCATATCTTTGCACGAGGTTCCTAAAGTTCGGACTTTCAGTCTTGAAATAAGCATTATTACTTGATATTTGTTGACAGAAAGAGCTACAATTTAGAAGAAAGAAGAATTGTTGTTATTATCCTTTCGTTAAAGTTTTCTTTTTGATTTTAAAGTTTGTTTTTAATATTTGTTTATTAACTTATTTTGACGAAAAACACATCGGACAACGTTGTAAAACAATAAGTAGGCAGCCTAATGTTGTTCTAGTCAAATACATTACTACTGTCAAATTTTGACACTTTGTAATCTACCTATTTCATTCGACTTGCTTATTTTTCGTGTTTATTTGTATAGTTTTAATCAGTTTTCGAGTTTTCGTGTTTACTAGTTGTTCTGTTTGTTTATTATGAATTTTACGTTCAATGAATATGCCGATATGTACATGATATACGGTTTCTGTCGTGGAAATGCTAGCATGGCAGGGCAGGAATATCGAGTGCGTTTTCCAAATCGGAGGCATCCAAGTAAAAATGTATTTCGAAGGCTGCACCAACGACTTCGTGAAACAGGTTCGTTTATTCCAAGAAACGCGAACGCAGGTCGACCAAGGCAAAGGCGTACCGTGCAACTAGAAGAGCAAGTTCTAGCCACAATACAGGAAGATCCCTCTGCGAGTACCCGTCAATTAGCTTCTACACTAAATATTCCCAGTAATAAGACTGTTCATTTGGTTCTACGAGAAAACTTGCTTCATCCATACCATGTTTCTAAAGTTCAGCCTCTTTACGGAAATGATAACTTATTTCGAATCAATTATTGCAATACAATCTTAAATAGAATTCAGGAAGAAGGCGACTTTTTAAGACGTATTCTTTGGAGTGATGAGTGCATGTTTACCAGAGATGGTGTGTTGAATACTCATAATTTTCATCATTGGGCAGATGAAAATCCACATGAATTTCGCGAATACTGTCACCAAAGAAGGTTTTCTGTTAACGTTTGGCTGGGTATAATAAATAAAGGTGTTGCAAATGTAACTATCCGTTACTGAGGTACTCGTTACTCGATAAGATCCGAAGTAACGAATACTGGTTTCAAATAATCGTTACTTCTTCAAACAGTTACTCTCATAATATATAACTTTTAGAAAACGTTCTTGTCGGAAATATTTTATTAAAAAATATAATTTAGAGTAAATAACATTGTACAAAATATTTGAATTTAAGAGGAGCGTTTACCTATCGAAAACTAAGGCATCGCCGTTTCGCGTTTTTTAAACTTATTTTGTAATTTTAGAATCTCAAATTTGGGTTAGTGATGCAAAAGGCATACATTTATAATGTCAAGGTCAGTTTTTGTACTAATTTATTTTCTTAAAAAAGTTATGTGTTTTTGAAATAACCACAAAAATGCATGAATTTGATTAATGTCTACTAACTAAGGCTGGTACACAAAAGAAAAAAAACGACCTCTACGCGCCAGCTGCACATTTGATGTACGATATAAAAAAAAATATGTAATTATTTTTGAAGATAAAAAACATCAAACAGGACACATTGTTACACACATTTCACACGAGGTTTTTCGCGTCGTCTATCCCCTCTTCACGGTATCTCTACCGGTTCTAGCGAAGACGAAAATCTATCGGATTCGGTCGGCTATTGCAGACTTAAATGCGAGTGACAGTTTAATTACAAACTGTCACTGGCATTTAAATGTCATATATACCTATAATATTCAAGTGCATAATAATATGACAGTTATGGGCAAGCGAAAATTGGCTTATTATAAAACATCAACAACATCAACAGTTCCGTAAGTACTCATTCTTTATACATTATATTTCCCTTCTATAGTATTCCTTTATCTATGAATAAACCGAAGCACTGTGTTGGAAACCGAATATCGTGTAGCTCCACTTACTCACACCCCCTTGCGCCTACCCGTCCCGCGAGTAATATAAGTTGCGTAAGTTTCTATTTGTTGGTAAACGCCCGTCTTAACCAATTATTACTATTACTTGTATTTGCGTAGGTCGATTTCATTATAAAAGTTTTGCTTGAACTTATTGTATTAATGCAATGTAAAATAAATTTTGTGCCATGTACTACATTTTACATTTATTTGTGTGATTTAATATCGGAGTCGCGAATTTTGGTGGTTTTATGATAGAATATCTCGCCTATCGTAAATAAAATGGGGACTTTTTGAAAAATACTTTAGGCTTTGGCATTTTACTTTTAATTTTGAGTTGGAATATTGTGTGATACTTTTAATGAATTTTACTTATTTTATTTATTTAACGTAATATACAAGGTTAGT
Source organism: Amphimallon solstitiale (assembly GCA_963170755.1). NCBI lineage: Eukaryota > Metazoa > Arthropoda > Insecta > Coleoptera > Scarabaeidae > Amphimallon > Amphimallon solstitiale. The sequence goes on from OY720680.1 coordinate 104,345,120, forward strand.
ATTAAATAGCATCCTTAAGAAAAGGGGGTGAATGAAAAATATCAGTAATGCTCGTACAAAAAAAAATCGCGGTTCAATGTGCACGCAGTGACGAGAAATTGATTTTTCTTTCCCGGAGTCCGAGCATGTCGCAGTTAATATACAAACATAATAATAATGTTCATGGTGAGAAATTTAAGTTTCAAAATAATATACTTCCATTTAACGAAAAAAAACATGGTAATGCACCGAGGTTGTCGACCTTTTCCACATAAAGGCGTGCTATTCACACAAAAAAAACATCGCCATAGAAAATCTTTTCAATTGCCACTTATTCTCTAATAAAGGTTGTAAACTCTTTGCATTTTAGTGTTTTTTTTGGAAGAACCTTAAACGGGAATTACTAGTGGTATTTACGTAAATGCGTATAGGATAAACAAAGTTATTATACCGACTTTAACTACATTTTGGCCCTAAAAATTTAGAAATTTTTGATGAATAACGAATAAATATCTTTTTTGATTTCCAGTTAGACAATTATACGTATTCTTCAGATTCACATTGCCTGGTACCTATTTAGCGGTAACCCTGTATATTAAAATTAGTATATAAGCGATCATTTTGTTTGTACTATATATTAACTATACATATTCCCGCATTGCACATTTGAACGAGTACTCGGGAACAAAAAAGTAACGGATATTGAATTCGAAAGTAACGGATAGTTACAAGTACTGAAAAGTAACTGAATCCAACATCCCTAATCCACACGGTTCAAATGAGCCGGTTCCGAGACCTGGCTCACAATGAGGAGCTGAACCGAGTGAGCCGGGTCAATGAACCCGATAGTATTTACCTTGGTATTTACAGCGCAATTGCTAGAGGTGTTTAAATTTTGGAATACTATTTAAATCAAGATTTTTTGTAGCCCATATATCAAATACTTTTTTTTAATAGTTCAGCCACCTCTCTAAAGATCAATTATTATTTCAGCATTCCTTGTTTTATTAGTATGGTAATTTCTCTGCATTTTTAAAACGACATATATTAAAATGTTCGGGGTAAGGATATTGCTCTTATTTCACATTCTAAAATATTTTCCTTTCAAAAAAAAAAAATAATTCTTTGTGTAATTTTTTGTTTGCTTATTTATTGCTTTATTATGCTAGATGTATTTTATTTTTGAGGAAATTTATTATATCCCTCAAGGGTAAACAAAAATATTACAATCTCGCTTTATGGTTTATTAAAATTTAGTGGGAAATATTATCGGATTACTAGAGTTGACCCACGTCTTCCATATAGCTGGTTTTACCACCCGACAAAACTTTTTGCCGCGAGTATACATATACAGGGTGTTCCTAAATATCATGTACATAAGGAAGGGGGTAACTATTTGGTTTATTTTGTGCCTAAAATTTCATATAAACATAGGTCTGCAAACGCTTCGTTACCAATATGCAGGGTGTTGAAATTTCAAGAATTTTTCACTTTTTACTGTATAGCTCCTGTAGTTTTTGAGATATTTTGTTCAAATTTGGAAGGTAGGTTACGCTATAAGGCCTGCATCATTAGCCATGCCAAATGATTATGTAAATCTACAGGGTAATAATTTTTTCGGGGTCATGCCCTCTTTTCTCACCCTGAACTTTTTTGCGATGCGCCACTGCTAGATTCTAAAATACGCAATAAATTTTTTGTCTTGTTTAGAAACTCTTTGATCTCTTATATTTTTTTCTTATCTCTGAACGTTATCGAGAAAAAAAATAGAAAACAATTTTCTGTAATTCGCCAGAGAAAATTAAATTTTTTAAAATGGTCTAGCAGGCTCTGGCTTTATTCAGATATTCACTCGAGTTTATTAATTTGACAATTGACATTAGAAATCGTAAAAAAACTGCAGGAGCTATACTGTAAAAAGTGAAAATTTTTTGAAATTTCACCACCCTGCATATTGGTAACGAAGCGTTTGCAGACCTATGTTTATATGAAATTTTAGGCACAAAATAAACCAAATAGTTACCCCCTTCCTTATGTACATGATATTTAGGAACACCCTGTATATTAAAATTTTCAACCAACGGCGTAATTTTTAATAATTGTTTTGAAAACGTTAAAAATAAAAATTGTCTGTTAGCCTACTTGAAGGTAGCCATATTTAATTATTATTACTATTAAATTACCGGTTTAGAACCGCCAATTCTTTTTCCTTCAGAACGGAGCGCACTGATTGAAACCCGAATATCGTCTAGCTCCATCTACACACACCCCCTTGCGTCTACCGTCCCGATAGTAATACAAGTTGAATAAGTGTCTGTTTGCCCAGATGCAGTTGGTAAATGCCCCTCTTAAGACATCAATGATTTGTATGGTCAAATGACTGCATAATCTTCTTATGTTAGAAAATCCATTCGATGGTTTATAAAATTATATATCAAAGACTTCAATTACAACATTTTGCGGAACCACTATTATATCGAAACCCTTAGATCCCTGAACTTTAGACATGAGAGCTAACATGAGGACGAAAAACAAAAAAAAAAAGAACAACATACAATGAAATAAATTGAAGAAAACTGGAAAAGGAATCTCACACCCAGAAAAAGATGTATAAGTTGTTATAACATAAAAACATAGGAGCAGGATTGGGAAGATGCAACAAAAATAACTAAGCAAGCTACCGCTTATTGTTTCACGTGTACCAACCATTCCTCTGGTACCAACAAACCTTTTAATTATATTGAATGATTTATTACTCATATGTTTGAATAATTAATGAAGTATTTTAATTATTACGCCATTAGTTTAATTCATAATATCTTTTTACTTTTAGTTATTACCTTCGTTTGTTTTGTTAAAATAAAATATTTTGTGTCAGGCTAAAATTGCACTGAATTTACGTATACCATTTGTCGAGTCAATAATTTTGGTCGTTCATAGTTACCTATACCAGATATAAGACATGGTAATGAAATTAGTAAACTAAAACAAAAATTCTATTATAATGTTCGCCGGAGAGTCATGCTGCAGGAAGAATATTATTTTTACAACTGTTGGCGCATTGTACAAATCAGTCAGTTCAAAATTCCAAGCAGCAGGTAATGTGTTAAATATAAATTGTATTAGGAAAATACCAGAAAAAATAGGGAATATGTAAAATTAAAAACTTGAGAAAGAGTATATGTATTTTGATTGTCGGAGGTTTGATATTTAATCTATGGTATTCAATAAAAATATAAAACATTCTATACATAATACATTTCGTGATATATTTGGTCCATATTTCATAATTAAGCACTTAGAATATTAAATAGGAATACTGGAACAAGTTCATTTTCAGTATTTTTTTGATTGCAAATATATTTGCTCAAGTCACTGTTGCATAGATATAGTCTAAATACATATGCTTTTAATCAGTTTCAATATTCGTGTAAGTAGGAACGTGTGTATATTACATACACAAACTAATAATAAAACACATATTTTGCTTCATTATGTAATTAGAAAAATTAGCATACAGTATTTTCTCGGATCATATTCACTAATATGTAATCTTTTAGTTGTAGGCTCAATTTGCTTTTCCCTGCTCTTCTACGATTAACGATTTTGAACAGCAGACCTCTAAGTAACTAGGACATTCCTCATGAGGTGGTATCCTGAAATACAAGAATATGAGTAGTGCATCTGGCGGTTATTATTTCAACAATATTGCTTAAAATATGGATCAATGGCGGTTTGTGGATACCGACACAATCGCACATAAATACAATAAAAATTGTACACTGAAAATCAAAACTTCAGAGACTTGTTCATTAAATATACTTTTTTGGATTACATGAAAATAATAATCTACATTAGAATAAATACAAGGGATTCAAGTTACATAGTTCAGTAGAGATTGCGGTATTTAGGTATGCGAATTTTTGAGATCGGAGGTATAAAAGTATCTTTTCGAAGCAGATTTCTATAAATCCTACTGTTTACTTATTCTATATATGTCTTTGTCTATACATAAAAGGTATATATAATCAAGTCCATAGGTTCCGAGTTTAAGAATATGTGTAGTGCAACTTGCGGTGTACTGTCATTTCAATAATATAGCTTAAAATATGGAACAATGGTGGTTAGTTGATAGTGACACAATCGCACATATATGCAAGAAAAGCTATAAACTGAAAATCAAAACTTCAGGGACTTGTTCAATCAATGTAGGTACTTGTTTAGATTACATGAAAATAATAATCTACATTTTTCCACGAAGTTTATTAAATTGAATTTATAAATAAGAAAAAATAAAAGCGATCCGAGTTACATGAGCTCGTTTTCAGTAGAGATTGTGATATTTATGGGAATTTTTGAGATCTGAGGTATTAACCTATCTTTTCGGAACAGATTTCTATAAATCCTTCAGTTTAGTTATACTATACCATAAGACCGCGTGCGTCTGCATTATCGCGATACCTGTAGAGTAAGCGAAACAGATAGAGATGTCTGTGTATTAGAACGGTAAACAAGTGGACGCAGTGTTATACTGGATTACAACAGAGGTAGTATTTCGCATTTGCCTATGATGCACTCGTATTTGTCCAAAAAATCGACATTTATACGGTGTAGTCGGGCAGTCGCTTCCACATATGGGCGTCAGTTCGAGTTTTATTATTGCTTAAGAATAACATTTTTTTAGCTAATTACAGGTTAATTGCGATGTTGAATTACAATTCTGTTTTAAGAAGTAAATATTTTATGTTTCAGTATTTTATTATAGTTGAGTTTTTAGATTATAATATTTGTTGAAAAATATTATTTTAGTTAAGAAGTTTTTTTTATTTTAAAGTCTAGGAGTTATTAATTATTTATTTTTGCTCTTTTATGTTGTTTATGAAGCTGTGATGAGTTACTTCACTGACATATTATCAGTGATTATCTGATGCTTCAAACAACTACAAATAATTACTTACAACGGGAACGCAATACCTATTACACTGCTTTTTACTTGATTTGCCTACGAATACATTTATACGTATAACTTATACGCCCGCTGTCGGTGTGGCAATTCAAGTTGGCACGCCCATTTATAGTCGACCAGTAGTTACTAATACATGCATCGCGCTATGAACGGCGGCCACACGGTATATGCATAACATATAATCAAGTTCATAGGTTCCGAGTTTGATATACGACTTACTCGCCAGCTTCCATCTGGACTAAAATTGTTGAAAACGACAACCTGAAGGTAATACTAGGCGATGTGCACACTAATCCGTTACAACATTAGTACCTCAGGGGCTTTCAGTATCTGTTACGGGAACGTATTCATACCTGATTATTTATCTTAATTTGCATATTAAAAAATAAAGATTTCTTACAATTTTATGTATTCTAAGAAAACTATCAAATTGCAATAATTTTGGATACAGAATGTAAATTGGATTTACCTTATATCAAGAGTAGCTTCTGGCTCAGTGACCACTGATTCTTTACAACGATAGTATGGGACACATTTGCATGACTCTTCCTCACAGTTAACAGTCAGTAATAGTAAACCAAAAAAAAGGATTATTTTATACATCTGAAACGAAAAATTTGTAGATTTGTGCAAGACATTAGTTTGTACAATATGTAGTATTATGTTTAGGATAACTATAGGTATATTTCTTAAATAACACATAAAAACCTTATGTAAATTAGTATTTGCGCGTTTGTTGACGCTAATTTGATTGACGTATGACGCATAATGGAAATTCTTGTACTTTTTATATAGGTACCTACATAAGAAGTGAAAAACTAAAATCAATGTTAAATCATTTGTGTTTTAATGTACCTGTCAGTGGCGGCTCGGGGTGGTTCACATAGGGAGTGCATAATTTCAAAATTAAAAAGTATAATACAAGAACGCTTACCCAATCTTTATAAGTTTCACCGACATACTGTTCCAGACAGGTACTGTTCATTGTACAGTTTGTTTTGAGGGAATAATAAATATAACACTACAGTTTGATTACATCTGACTATAAACGAAGTCCATTTTGCGTGTCTTTGACTTGCAGAACAGTTCTATCACTTTTTCATTAAAATTTGGGAAATCATTTATAAATTCAATTAAAAACCGGTGCTGCTTCGATGTGATCTCTGAACGATTTATCTAATTCTGCCGTAAAATTTATCAATTCCCGAAAAATGCCCTTGGTATTCGACGTTTGCCGTTCATCATGACCCCGAAGTGCCAGTTCAAACGCGCCACAAAATCTAATGCAATTTATTATTAAATTTAACACATGCCCATTTTTGTTACCTGTTCATTGTGTTGTTGAACTGCTTTTCTATATGATGATCTAAAACATTCTGAATGTTATTTTTTCCTAACATTCTTAGACTAAATATATTTTTCAAATGCCCTTCGGAATTTTCATGTTTCGTAATTTTAGCACTAAGATGAATTAAGTCTTTTATTCCGTTCTTTGACCAAGACGGTTCACCACCAAACAAAAGACACGGAAAACAAAACAAAGTATTTTTAATTTCACACCCACAAATCCAATCATTTTTCTGATAAATATTCATTTTGAATTTTCTTATAACGTCTTTACCTTTAACAGATTGTTTATTTTCTAAACATAATTGAGGCATCGGCCGTTTAAAATGTTTTATTGCGATTTTTTCATCATACGTTAACCGCGAAAACGTGTTATTCTGTATCGCAGACACGAAATACATCTTACAACAGCGTTGAGCAGACGGGAATCTTGCTCACATGCTATGTATTATACGATATGGAACTAGAACAAAATACAGTTCTCCCCACCTTCAATGTAATGTTTAATGGCTTAACGCAGCAACAGTAGCGCTTTGCTCATGGGTATGTTTCTCTCGGTGGAAGGGGTCTTTACATCCGTGCGCTGTTAGTCGTCATTATATCTGTGACGACGATCGGTGCATGTAGGTTGTTTCACGTGCCGTACACGCCACGTTCCTGTTCAATAACTATGAATACGTAATAAATAAATACTTTCACAGTTAGTCGCCGCTTGGTTTGTTTTGTTTCAAAATTCCAGGGGGTGCAATTGCTCACTTGCTCTCATTAAAGAGCCGCCACTGGTACCTGTCCTAGAGAAGTCAGTGATATAAACATTGAGGAGCAAGAGTGTGTGTTTCTGCCCTCGAGGGAAGATCTCATGAAAATGCGACATTGCCTAATCCACGTTTCTTGCAGAAACAAAACTATCTGGATTTAGCATAGGGCTAAATCAGCAGTATATGCGTGGACCTTGTAAAATACTTATTTGACATTTATGTATACAATTCAATTTAGAGGTATTTACAGAAATATTGGTAGAGTAAAAGTGGCATTTGTTCGACAATGATGTGTGCAAATGGTGATTTTCTTAATTAGATATCTCAAGCCGGCAACGTTCCAAACACTTCCTGTGTAGGTATGTACATACCGTAGTCGACATATTTTAATTTCTGATACGAAAGTAGAAAGAGGAAAAGAGCGCGACGAAATAAACTAAAGATACACATAAACGAGGCTGCCAAGACAGTACACTCGACAAATCTTTCCTATGAAATGTAAGGCGTGAGGATCCCCGCGACACTGCGTTGCTCTCCCACCACTGTTAGCAAGCAGGCATCGCTGCATATTATAAGGTCATCTTCTGCATGGTATAGAAGTATAAACCGAAATTAATATTTGACGACTATGGTATGTGGAGAATATAAGAATTGTCACTATGTGTCGTACGCCAGTCTAACGAGCATCAGCAAATGCGAAATCGGTTATAGATTCGATATACAGTGACAAACACATTTTTTCCAGCTATATGTATTTAAGTTGTTTTTCTTTGAATGTTTTTTACCCGTATAGAGATTTTCGAATTTACGTATTGTTGAATATTGTAATGTTTTGTAACCTTTGAAAGGCCTACTAAGTATTGACCCTTAAACCGTTCAATAGTGAATAAAATGTACTAAATAAAATTCAAAAATAAAAGTAAGATTATTTTCTAATATAGAAACACTAACGACAAATACAAAAAAAGGAAAAGTTTAAATAGGTAATTGTTTTTATTTTATCTTAGCTAGGATAGAAGAAACGATGATAAAATATCAACAACATAATACAAAATAATAATAGTAATTAGAAATACAGTTGAAACTGTTTTAATTCGAAACTAAAAGAGATATTGGAAAAATTATAATTATTCAAAACTTCGAATTATCCCCTATTTCGAAATGAAACGTTCGACTGAAATAATAGAACAATATATGTACATTTACTAACATTTTAATTGGGACATAATGCGAGTCCCTAAGACTAATATATTGAGTTCACTTTACGAAAATGGTTTCAGTATTTACACTATTAAAAACGATAAATTTCCGATACTGTCCCATTTATGCTACTACAAATTGGGCATATATACATAAATTAATTTTGATACTTCTAATTGTTCGATACCATGTTTTCACAAAATTTTATTGAAAAATAGAATAAATTGAAAATAAAATTATATTGAAACGAACTAAGCAAACAAGAAACATATATATTACTGACTTTAAATGAATTTATACCTATACTTCATTATCTTTCTACCTTTAATATCTACACTTATTTCCTAATAAATAATGAAATATTTACTCACGATGACAGTAAGTACTCTTCTTGTTCTAATAAACAGCAACTGCAACTAAATAATTTTATAGACACAAAGGTAGATACACCTACATTTATGTGGTTGTTGTTGTCAATCTCGTTTTCTGGGGAAAACATGTTCTAAAAGGAAGGTCAAATAATTTTCATGATTTCGTAAAAAACGAGCCTGTTATCAAAACAACTTTTTCAAAGCATCTTATGTTAATAAATTAATTTATAATAATTGTTTATAGATATTAAACAACAAAGTAAAAATACAGGGTTTTATAATATAGTAACTGTATCACAGCAAGAATATCATTTACATAAATAATTAACAGAGGTACTAGTACATCCACAATTGTTTAATGTATACCATAGATCATAAGTTTGAACAAGGAACAAATAAAAGCATCCGAAATGTCATCCTTTATGTTCCTTTCTTTTTTTTATTGTAAGGCCTTTTTCCATATATTTAATGAGTAATATTCATTCCATATCCCAAAACAACATCGCTCTAAGCGTTCCTCATGAGTACAGTGGTGGTTCTTCCAGAATTTGGATTATCTTCACTTGATTTCCTACCACATCGAAATAATTTGCAGCAAATTTTTATCAGAAAATATGACAATACTTCTTTCCATTGATTATCTTTTGGTGAATATTCTTGGGTTGTTTTCCCTTTTCTTGTCAAGAATTTTATTACGTTTCTATGTTGTAGCTGATTTTACTCATTTTTTATTAGGCCAGGCTACTAGTGGTGTTGCAAATGTTCGTTACTCGATAAGATCCGAAGTAAGAAATACTGGTTTCAAATAATCGTTACTTTTTCAAACAGTTACTCTCATAATATATAACTTTTAGAATATATTCTTATCTGAAATATTTTATTAAAAAACATAATTTACGGTAAATAACTATAAAATATTTGAATTTAACCAATTATTGGTAAAACTTATGATTGCGTAGGTCGATTTCATTATAAAAGTTTTGTTTTGAATGTAAAATAAATTTTGTTGCATGTAGGTACTACATTCCCCATTTATATGTGTGATTTAATATCGGAGTCAGCGATTTTAATGGTTTTATGATAGAATATCTCGCCTATCCTAAATAAAATGAGGACTCCTTAAAAAATACATTAGACTTCGGAATTTTGCTTTTAATTTTGAGTTGAAATGTTTTGTGTGATACTTTTACACGAATTTTATTTATTTAACCTAATATATATTAAAATTAGTATATAAGTGAACATTTTGTTTGTACCACATATTAACTATACCTACAGGATTACCGCAAAATAGGTACCAGGCTATGCGATTCTGAAGAATACGTATAAATGTCTAACTGAAAATCAAAAAAGAAATTTTTTTGTAACTCACCAAAAATTTCTAATTTTTTAGGGCCCAAATGCAGTTAAAGTCGGTCCATAACTTTATTTATCCTATACACATGTACGTAAATACCACTATAAATTCCAGTTTAACGTTCTTCCAAAAAAACGAGATGCAAATTGTTACAACCTCTGAGAATGAATGTCAATTGAAAAGATTTTTTAAAGCGATGTTCTTTTTTTTGTGAATAATACGCCTTTATGTGGAAAAGGTCGACATCCTGGGTGCATTACCATGTTTTTTTTTCATTAAATAGAAGTATACTATTTTGAAACTTAAATTTCTCTTTGAAAATTATTATTATGTTTGTGTATTAACTGTGACAAGCTTGGACTCGAAGAAAGAAAAATCAATTTCTCGTCACTGCGTCCACATTGAATCGCGATTTTTACTTTCTTATACGTAGTATAAGGAAGTATTGTGATGATGAAAATTTTCGACCTCGTGATTTTTACAGATGTCCACCGTTTTGAAGTCCCCTGATATCAAAAAAGTGGTTTTAAAAAAATTTCTGTGTGTGTGTGTATCTGTCTGTCTCTCTGTGTGTGACCACGATAGCGGTCAAACCGCTATAGGTATCAATTCCAAATTTTATATTTACGAATATAATCTCCCTCTTGAGATCTGATTAGATTTTCAGTAAAATCGACAGACCGGAAGTAGTAGTTTACTTCAGTGAAGAAATTGAATTTTGACAATTGTTCGGAATTACTAAGTTTATACAAATTTGTAAAGAATTCATATATACTCAATATTAAATTTGAGAAGAATTTTATTAAACAAGTTTTTTGAAATTCCTACCGGAAGTAGGTTTTTTACTCTTATCGAAAATCGGTTTTTTGCGAATATTTCGCAAGTCATGCTTTTTAAACAGGTACGTTACGAGTATAAAAGAATTTAGAACTTAATTTTCAATACCTTTTGTATAAAAAAAATTCAAAATTCGGACCGGAAGTAACACTTTTACTTTTATCGAATAGCGATTTTTGCAAATATTTCGTAAATTAAGCATTCTACATATATTTGTCAAGAGTACAAAAGCATTTAGAGTTGGATTTGAAATATTTTTTGTGTAAATAAAATTTCAAAATTCGGACCGGAAGTAACACTTTTACTCTTATCGAATAGCGATTTTTGCAAATATTTCGTAAAATATGCATTCTATATATATTTGTCAAGAGTACAAAAGTATTTAAAGTTAGATTTAAAATATTTTTTGTATAAATGAAATTTCAAAATTCGGACCAGAAGTAACAAAAAATGTTAGCGTGTTTAAGAGGAGGCTAAAGGATGTATTGCTTACTAATGTCTTTTACAATATTGAGGAGTTTGAAAGTTATTTTAAAAGTAACTGACTTGATTGTGCTCTGCGGACATTTCTATGCTACTCTTATGACAAATGTTTTTAATGTTAATTTTCCGTCTTGATTTATTATTACTTTAGGTTTGCTGTGTGAAATGTTATTTATATTTACATATGTGTACCTGTTAAAATTGTATATGATCTTATTGCTATGTCTATATCATGTTCATGTTCATGATTAATGACAATAAAGACTTATATTTAATAGTAGAATTCAAAACTTTTCTAGGATTATTTATTTCTGTGTATTATATGGTTACTTATTTTGTCCTTACTTTTATAATTACCTATATTGTATGTTTTGTATTTGTTTTGACTTGTTCCATGTACATTTGTATCTTTAGGAACGAATAAACTATCTATCTAACACTTTTACTTTTATCGATTAGCGATTTTTGCAAATATTTCGAAAATTATGCATTCTATATATATATATATAATGAAGTAAAGAATTTAATGGGTTAACTCCGCTGAAAATGCAACTGCGGACACGTGTTTCGAACTACTTGGTTCTCGTCAGCGCAGTGTAGCCAAGGAATAGGATGGGATAACCTTGGAGCTGAAAAACATCAATCAGAGACATACACAGGGGACGCCTACCAATTGAGGCTTCAGCTAGAGTGTCCTCGATATTGAGGATGAATCTAACGTCGCCGCGAGGTAGACATTTGTCCACCTGCACGCCATCTGAACCCATGGGATAATAATAAAGAAAAGAAATATTGCGGATAATGGAATAATGAAGTAAAGAATTTAATGGGTTAACTCCGCTGAAAATGCAACTGCGGACACGTGTTTCGAACTACTTGGTTCTCGTCAGCGCAGTGTAGCCAAGGAATAGGATGGGATAACCTTGGAGCTGAAAAACATCAATCAGAGACATACACAGGGGACGCCTACCAATTGAGGCTTCAGCTAGAGTGTCCTCGATATTGAGGATGAATCTAACGTCCAAGGTTATCCCATCCTATTCCTTGGCTACACTGCGCTGACGAGAACCAAGTAGTTCGAAACACGTGTCCGCAGTTGCATTTTCAGCGGAGTTAACCCATTAAATTCTTTACTTCATTATTCCATTATCCGCAATATTTCTTTTCTTTATTATTATCCCATGGGTTCAGATGGCGTGCAGGTGGACAAATGTCTACCTCGCGGCGACGTTAGATTCATCCTCAATATCGAGGACACTCTAGCTGAAGCCTCAATTGGTAGGCGTCCCCTGTGTATGTCTCTGATTGATGTTTTTCAGCTCCAAGGTTATCCCATCCTATTCCTTGGCTACACTGCGCTGACGAGAACCAAGTAGTTCGAAACACGTGTCCGCAGTTGCATTTTCAGCGGAGTTAACCCATTAAATTCTTTACTTCATTATTCCATTATCCGCAATATTTCTTTTCTTTTTTATATATATATATATATATATTGTCAAGAGTACAGAAGTATTTAGAGTTGGATTTAGAATATTTTTTGTATAAATGAAAATTCAAAATTCGAACCGGAAGTAATACTTTTACTCTTAGCGAGTAGCTTTTTTTTGCAAATATCTCACAAAGTGTGTATCCTGTAGAGATTTATTAAGAGACTGGAAGTACTTAGAATAGGATTTTGAATAATTTTTGTATAAAATAATTTTTAAAATTGTATGATTTGAAACGCTCATACGTATAATAAAGTCGTGTGGTGGCCACACCTAATTTTTTTATACGGGCATTAGGTACTCATATTTTTCTTTCACCCCCTTTCTTTAATGACGCTATTTAAAACTAATTCTGTAGATATTCCCGCACCGCACATTTGAACGAGTACTCGGTAACGAATAAAAAGTAACGGATATTGAATTCGAGAGTAACGGGTAGTTACAAGTACTGAAAAGTAACGGAATCCAACATCACTAATAATAAACCACAGGGTAGTTGGACCAATTTACTTACCAAATCGCCTAGATGCCAGTGAATATTTAAATGCTGAACGTACGCCGTAATATGATTTACATGCATGATGGAGCTCCTGCGCACTTTGCTCGTAATATAAGAGACTGGTTGACTGAACACTTCCCAGACAGATGGATTGGTCGTCGCGGTCCCCTTTTGTGGCCTGCGAGATCCCCCGATCTCAATCCATTAGATTTTTTTGTTTGGGGTTTCATTAAAGGTAAAGTTTACGCTACACCTCCACAGGACGCTGACGAAGTTAGAGCCCGAATTGAAGCCGCAGTATTAGAAATCACACCAGAAAGACTTGAGCGAATAGTACAAACGATACCACAAAGATTGCAGCTGTCTACAAACTGATGGATTTCAATTCGAACAATTATGTAGGTAATAATTACATTGATTTCTATCAAGAAGATGTACGAAAATTAGTCAATATTATCAAATATTTTTTAAACTTTGTAATATTTTCGTAATAAATATGTAATCTAAGAAACCAATTTTATTTCGTTTGTTTCTTTTTTAAATTTAAAATGTAAGGTTCACATGACGACGTGTAAAAGTGTTCCGAAGATTATAACTAGCACATGCGTGTTCAATGTTGCCAAATGTATGTTTCTTTCAAATTCATTCTGAAGACAAAGGACGGCCTGATACATCGTTTTAGGATTAGGACTTTTAACTCAAAATTTGACCAAGAATGTCGCCACGTGTAGTGGGTCCGCCAATTTATACACGCCTTGTATACATACATACATACATTGTACTATTGTATTTATATAAAATCTAATGTAGTCATCTAAAATTGTTATGAATAGTATTACAATTAGCAGATAATTTTTTCTGCATTTTAGGTCAACACGTGCAGTCGTTCACTGGTGAAAGAGTGGGAAGGATAACTGGTCTCGATCCAGCCAGACCTCTTTTTGAGGGAAAGGATCCTGATGATCGTTTAAGTGAGGATGATGCTGACTTTGTAGATGTTTTACATACTGATGCTGGAAGTCTTGGATATGAAGCGTCAATAGGACATGTGGACTTTTTTCCAAATGGTGGAAGTAAACAAGCTGGTTGTGGTCTATTATTGACAAGTAAGTTTTATAAATAGCTGATCTTATATGAATATCAAATACATCTCTTTCATAGGTAACTGTAGTCACAATCGAGCTCCTTTATACTTTTATGAAACCATTAATAACAGCTCATTCGTTGCCGCTGCTTGCTCTAGTTATTTACGCTTTACCAGAGGAAACTGTGCGGATACTCAACGCATTATTATGGGAGAGGAAGTTGACCGAAGTGCTAGAGGCGACTTCTACTTAGATACGGCATCGTCATCCCCGTTTGCACTTGGTCCTGTTTGAAAAATGCATATGTTTATATGCCGAAATTCCTATAAAGTTGGTAAATCTAATCTCAGTGTTTTTACATACCAGTATTGCAAAAATAATATATAATACAATTTAATGTAACAATTAACTCAAATAAAAAGTACATTATGAATAGGGCAATGCATTAAAATCTATTGTGTGATTACCTAATTCAAATTTAGAAGTTTAGATACCTGTGCCATAAATTTAGCATCGTCAGACTTTTTGTAAGTTAAAGTTGAAAGTGTAACTTGTATAAGGTTAATATACACATAATCTGTCACAATATGAAATAGTTTTTCACTAGTTTATTTAAGATTTTGAAAGTAACAGTTTCTGTATTTTCATACCATAGCAAAATCTATACTCAGAGGTTATGTTACAGAGATTATATATAATAGTTTTAATTGTTCTACCTATTACTGTTGCATCTGTTTAAAAATCCGGTATTTGTGTTGGTTATATTTTTTTCTTATTTGAATGTTTCAGTATGTAAGGTATTCATTTTGTTGTCTCCTTTATATTTATGTTAATTTTATGTATAATTATTTAAGGTACCTAGAGTAGTCTAAGAATAAAATGTTATATTTTAATATTTTCACATGACTTGTGCTTTTTTGATTTTTAAATTAAATATTTTTGTTAACTCAAATGTAGACATTTTATTTAACAGTCATAAACCCTTTATTTTCTTGTGACGCGAAAAATT
Organism: Amphimallon solstitiale; assembly: GCA_963170755.1. Lineage (NCBI taxonomy): Eukaryota > Metazoa > Arthropoda > Insecta > Coleoptera > Scarabaeidae > Amphimallon > Amphimallon solstitiale. The sequence continues at coordinate 104,360,498 of OY720680.1, forward strand.
TTCGACCTCGAGATTTTTGCCGATATTCACGTTTGGAAAATATATGTAAAACGAACTAGTTTAGCTAGCTAAAATAGTTTAAATAACAGTGTGACTATTATTTACGAAATTTGTTTTTCTTTTGGCGTCAATATTCCATGCCAAATGATTATTCTTGAATTTGGAATCTGATCCTATGTATTATTAATTAAAACAATATTTACCTTTTTGCATTAAAAGAACATTGTCTTTTTCAAAAAAATAAATTATATCCCTAAATTAATTGTCTATCAAAAGTTGAAAAATAGTTCTTACAGTGTGTAAAGTGATGTGTTTTCCTATAGGGAAAAGTATTTTAATATGAGTTTTAGGAGAAAAACTTTTGATTGTATCGGAACCCCTTTTGGTAAATAAAAAAAAACAGTACTTAATCAATCAGGGTAAGATAAAAAGCTTGAAGCTATTTCGAGTTGTAGATTTTAAATATTACTAAGCCCTAATGTTACAAAATATCGCCTTACCCATGTTTTAGTCATTAACCAACGACATTGCCTGGCAGTTCAGCGAGCTAAATTATTTTTTTATCAAAAGTTGAAGAATAGTTCTTACAGTGTGAAAAGTGATGTGCTTTCCTATAGGGAAAAGTATTTTAGTATGAGTTTTAGGAGAAAAACTTTTGATTGTATCGGAATCCCTTTTGGCAAATAAAAAAAAAACAGTAATCATTAAGGATAAGATAAAAAACTTGAATCTATGTCGACAGAAAGAAGCGTCGCAAAGCGTATAGTTGTGATGACGCTGTGACCATTATGGCTATCGAATCAGTTGCGGAACATTCTAGGAGTTCTTTACGCCAGCAAGCAAGTGAACTCAATATTAGCCATACATATTGCAAACAATGTATAAAAAGAATAAAATTTATGTGTTCATATAAACTTAGATTTTAAGAAAAGAGTTAACACAAATGAAAAATGGAAAAGCTTCGGGACCTGGATACATTCCCATTAAGCTGGTGAAACACGGACCAGAAGCTGTTCTGGAGACCCTAGTAGACATTTTTAATAAATGCCTGGTGGAGGGTCAAAATATTCCAGAAGACTGGAATTTGGCCTACATTAGCCCCATATACAAAAAGGGAGACAAAAAAGAGTGCGGAAATTACAGAGGAATTAGCGTGACTAGCTCACTGGGACGGTGGCATGGTCGCATATTGAAAAAAAGGATAGAAGAGGAGTATAATGAGATTGAAGAACAAAGTGGATTCAGGACAGGCAGATCATGCACGGACAACACATTCACTCTTCAACAAATAATCGAAAAACGAGCAGCTCGGAACCTCGCTACGCATCTAATATTCATAGACCTGGAGAAGGCCTACGATACAGTCCCCTTGAAACTGTTGTTCAATGTTCTGACGAAGACAAACCTTAACAAAACATATATAAGAGCACTGCATAATATCTATAAAAGTCCTCAAAGCACGGTTAAAATAGGTAATACTCTTTCAGAGATATTCACAGTAACGAAGGGTCTGAAACAACGATGTTGTCTTTCTCCTACCTTGTTCAAAATATATATATTGTATTAGTATTGTTATCCCAAGTTGGGCCAGCCAAAAATGTATTAGTACCTTTGTCCTAATGTTACTAATTAAATGCCCTATGCTAGCTATCAATGACCTCCTACTATTTAGAAATGAAAATTAACATTCACTAGGTTGCACTGTGAATCGATTATAGCATATTAATATTTATAGATAATTAATATAAACTCCAAACTCAGCTTAAATAATTTAAGCTATAATACTTTTCCTTTTCCTAATGCTTTATTGTACTGGTGGTACTATACTTTAAATGAACTATACCTATACAATATAAATGCGGGCGGGTTCTTGACGTATTATGGCATTAATTCCTAACCTTTATTTGTATCTCGTGTACTATTGATACGTTTACAAAATTCTTTAACTAACATGACTCTTAATCTCAGGATTAATCGTTTAATTTGGATCCGTTGTGACTGGTTATGTGTACTTGATTATTTTTACAACTATGTGAACATGTAGGTATTTCTTATTCTATATAATTTTCTCCAGATGATATTAATTTGATATTTGTTTTCTTTATAGGTTAATGTGCCTGTCATTACCAGATGATATATTAAAGCATAAAAACAAATAGTACTTCTAATGTAGAAAAAACAACAATCTCAAAATAAATAGAGTATATTAAAAATGTTCGATATTGTAACAACAATAAAATTATGGTTCAGAAAATTGTTTAATCATGATGAAGATATGTATAATTTTATTATGGAAATAAACCGTTATAAAAAGTGACACATTTATGTCTAGTGTGTTACTTACGACATTTTAAGTATAATTAACGACCGATAAATAATGCTTTGATATTTTAAAATACCTATTCAAATTATGTAGAGATTTCTCTGGATTCGATGTGGAATAATACTACCAATAAGGTATTACCTTTCTTATATTGTTCTCAAACTTATATTCAAATTCAAATAGCTCTAACTTATTTAAATATTAATGTAAAATATATTCATTTTGAAACAAATAGTATCGATATGATTTATATTACCTCAAATATTAATTTATATTAACTTGTAGGTTCTACCTCCATGAAGTGTATTGGTATCGTGATTTACATAATCTTCTCCGATATCTTCTCACCTACGATGACCTGGGACTTTCTCTGCACTCTCGATGTGCTGCTTCTGTTCTCGCTGGGCTCCTCTTAGATATATACGTTCGGACTCAGTAAATTCGCTTCTAACCTCGCTGGATTCCTATGATGAAATTACACTTAGACAATGAACTGGATCTCTGGAACTATGGTTTTCCTCTTGAAAATTCAGCAATAACCTCTTAGATATACACGTTCGGACTCAGTAAATTCGCTTCTAACCTCGCTGGATTCCTATGATGGAATTACACCTATACAATAAACTGGACCTCCGGAACTCGCTGGATTCCTATGATGGAATTACACCTATATCATGAACTGGACCTCCGGAACTAGGAAAATTCAGCAATAACCCTTCTTGGTTCTTTTAAATTTCTAGTCAAATAGAAATTCTTGACTTTAAATACAAAACCTTCTTCCTTTGGATGAATTTTACAAATGTAAGTACTTTTATCACTTTATATTATATTTCTTATTCCAGTATATTTGGTATTCAATAACAATTAATGATTTTATGACTGTTAGTTATTAATTTTCCTGCACTTCACTTTGATTATCAAAATTTACGTATAAATCTGTTAGAATATTTTATTCTAACAGTAATAAACACTGTTCGTATTTTAAATATGTAAATATCAGGAAAATTCTCTTGAATTCCGAATTTACACAACCGCTTCGTATGAAAATTATTTTTCATCTCCTGTTTTTTTTTAAACAAATTGCCTTGGCAACCTTATTACTTATTTTTTTAAATTCTCCAATGAGATCTCTACACATACCTTTTATAAATCAATATGTCTATCTATTATTTATCTTTTTAATATTTATCCATAAAATTTGATATTCCACACATTATTCATTCTTTTTCTAATTTTAAAAACCTTCCTAAAATGCATTTTTTTCCATTTACATACTATTTAAAAATACCTATATAGGAACTGTCAAAATTAACTGTCACTTCCACTTATTCAAAATACTTGCGGGAATCTTAATTTAAATTTGTTTCTACTCAAAATCAATTAGTTTTATCCATCATACTTGACATATCTTCGTAAATTAAACAATTTTGTACAAAAAACATATTACATAATATTTTAGAACAATACTTATATTATTTCATTTTTTTTTAACAGATTTTACAAATACAAGATAGAAGAAAGAAAATCGTTCGTTCTACGACTAAACCAAATCAACCAAGAAATCTCATCATCTCTATTAACGTAGTAAATTATAATTTAGACAATAAATTCCACACCTACTCTAAGATCAATATTTTAAAATTCCAAGCATTCGAAACTTTAAATATTATAAATATGGCATGGTTATTTTAAACCATGTCATTTGCCCCTTTAACAAATGAAAATTTTTACTGCTAAAAATTTATATTTGTTGGACAAATAATTTAAATAATGCAACAAATCTTTTTAAGCATAACTTCACCATAAACTTAATCATAATTCTGTATATACAATATCCTATTCATTTTAAATCAAACAAATTTTTTTTTTTAAATAACATATTTTCCTTCATTACCCACTATTTCCTTTTATAATCCAAAAAACATATAAATGTATATTTCTAATCTTTTTACACTATATTTTGTACAATAATATACATATGTTATATTAGAATTTTTTTTTTTATAAACTGAAAATTGTAATGTACCATACATGTTTAGGATGTATTTTTTTTTTTTTATATAAAACTTTCTCAATAATTCTGTTTTAAATTTCTTTGCTGTAATTATTTTTTTTTATTTGTCAACTTTTATTCTTGAAATTTTTAAATTGGATATCTCATACTTTAGTAATTCTTAAATGTCTTCACCTGTATGCATATTTGAATATTTATAAACAGTACATTAAATTTACTAACTTGTATTCAATTTAATAATTGTTCTTTTATATTTTGGTGTTTATTAATTATTTTATAATCTTTATCCCAATTCAATAGTTTAAACAAACTCTTTCATATACATTCCACAATTATCTTTATTAATTATACTATTATTCATACAATAAACACTACATTTAGTGCTATATACCATATACTGGTTCATAAATTCTTTAATTAATCTTGTAGGTACTCTTATACCTCTACAAGATATTTTATACTTCATAATACATATTTTATAATCTTTATTGTCTATTTCGACATTTATATATTTTTTTATATTACTATTAAATTCCAACTAACATCACTCCATTCTCTATAAAGCTTTATATTTTTATTTATAATACATATTCTATTATTACTAAACACCTGTACTTATTTTTGAACAAAACCATATACTTTATATTTGTACTGTATTCTTAAGATTTCAATTTCTTTTATTTTATACTATATTCGTATACATGATATTGGTAATTCCCTATTCATTTTACATTTAAGAACATGACTACTAACTTAATATTTCTTGACTTTCAATGCTTGTTACAGCTGTTCAAAACTTAAAACATCTAAATTTTCCTATTCATATTCATCTTTTTCTGTTTCCATTTTGTGCTTTTGCATATCACATATGATACATCCCCACATTGTACTCGATACATAACAATTAAATTACGTATTTAAAATATAAGGACATCTACTAATTCTATATTTTATCAAACAAATTATAATTTCTAAATGAGTACTCTAAACTAATATAACTTCCACTAAGACTTTTCCATTCTAACTAAATATGTTATTAACAATTATAAAAAAAATGAAATCATTATATTTAATGGGATTTATTATTATACAATGGGAAAGTCTATTTGAAAAAATAGATTTTTGGGAATTGAAAAGATCCAAGATTGCTGAAATAAATCGATATTGCAAAAACCGTCAAGAGTTGATCTCTTCTATATGAACCTCTTGTTCTGATTAATATGTTGTGAATGATTTAATGTGACTCGGATAAGGAAGTGTGGTCAATCACCTTCATAGTACAATCTATTCTAATACTATGTCCTGCCTGAAATGTTATGAAAGATTTAATGTGACTCGGATAAGGAAGTGTGGTCAATCACCTTCATAGTACAATCTATTCTAATACTATGTCCTGCCTGAAATGTTATGAATGATTTAATGTGACTCGGATAAGGAAGTGTGGTCAATCACCTTCATAGTACAATCTATTCTAATACTATGTCCTGCCTGAAATGTTATGAATGATTTAATGTGACTCGGATAAGGAAGTGTGGTCAATCACCTTCATAGTACAATCTATTCTAATACTATGTCCTGCCTGAAATGTTATGAATGATTTAATGTGACTCGGATAAGGAAGTGTGGTCAATCACCTTCATAGTACAATCTATTCTAATACTATGTCCTGCCTGAAATGTTATGAATGATTTAATGTGTCTCGGATAAGGAAGTGTGGTCAATCACCTTCATAGTACAATCTATTCTAATACTATGTCCTGCCTGAAATGTTATGAATGATTTAATGTGACTCGGATAAGGAAGTGTGGTCAATCACCTTCATAGTACAATCTATTCTAATACTATGTCCTGCCTGAAATGTTATGAATGATTTAATGTGACTCGGATAAGGAAGTGTGGTCAATCACCTTCATAGTACAATCTATTCTAATACTATGTCCTGCCTGAAATGTTATGAATGATTTAATGTGACTCGGATAAGGAAGTGTGGTCAATCACCTTCATAGTACAATCTATTCTAATACTATGTCCTGCCTGAAATGTTATGAATGATTTAATGTGACTCGGATAAGGAAGTGTGGTCAATCACCTTCATAGTACAATCTATTCTAATACTATGTCCTGCCTGAAATGTTATGCCCCTTTATTTATTTAAATCTGTAACATTTATTTTCCGAGCCATGTTTCCCATTACTGATTTTAATCGGACTCTATTCTTTAAAGTGTCCACTGTTTTAACTTGCATCCTATTTTCTTCACACCATGTATCATTTTCTTTCATGATGTAAATGTTCTTGTTAACTAATCTTCCAATCTTGTTAAATATTTTCATTATGCCAGCTTTTAAATATGTATGTATTTGTAACGTTCTGAAATTCAACTTCAGGTTTAAATAATTCTCTCGCATCTGTATCCAAAATCAATGTAGAAAAATAAACTTTTCTTTGCAAATCTCTTTCTAGATAAACTCGTCTTTCCACAATGAAATCATTCCCATTAACAGTATCTTTCAATTGACTATACATTTTACCTTCTGCATTATCAATAACACTTCTCATAGGTGTTAGTAACACATTACGTCCAGCTTTAAATTGTTTTCCAGTAAATTGATTATAAAACCCTATAAAATCACTGAAACATCTTGACACAGCAAATTCTTGTTTCTTAAACATGTTCGTATTCGAGTTAGTACACTCACTGTAATCTAAATAAGAACCCATATCTGTTACCTTATTCAACTCAGTTATTTTTATATTTATACAATGATTTCCACTAGCTAGTTCTACTTCTCCAGGTTTATTCTCTATAGTCTCTAAAATCTCTACTTTATTACTTTCATTCTTCTTCTCTATTTCTTTTCTAAATTTATCTTCTAAATTGTTTACTTCTTCCTCTAATTTTGTTTTCATATTTTCATTAATCTGATCAATTTTTTCATTTAGGCTCACAAGATTTTCATTTATTTTCTTATTATCATCCCCAAACTTCTCTAACTTCTTCTCCAAAACCTCGAAAATATCTTCCTTTATTTTTTTATTATCCTCTTTAAATGACTTTTCCATCTTCTCTATGTTCTCCAATAACTTCTTGTTTTCTTCTTTATTAGACTTTTCCATATTCTCTATGTTCTCCAATAACTTCTTATTTTCTTCTTTATTAGACTTTTCCATATTCTCTATGTTCTCCAATAACTTCTTATTTTCTTCTTTATCTACTTCTCTATTTTCTAAAATTGCTCTTAACATATCTTCCACGCTCCTACTTATAATAGTTTGTTGTCTATCACCTCTTTCCTGTTCACTATCCTCTCCGCTTTCACTTGTCCCTGGAGTCTGTTTCATACTAGATTTAGATCTTGTATCCATTTCTTTTAAATATTTTTAAAACTGTACTAATATGTATGCACTCTATATAAAATATTTTATATGTACCTTTAATACGCACAATTATGTACCAATGTATCACATGTAATACCCAATTGCAATAAAACAAATAAATATACCTAATAAATCTGTGTTTTTACTATTCTACTAAATTCAAAATACACAAAATAACCAGAAACCTTTCTTTTATCGTGCCCCTACGTTCGGGCAGCCAAAAATGTATTAGTATTGTTATCCCAAGTTGGGCCAGCCAAAAATGTATTAGTACCTTTGTCCTAATGTTACTAATTAAATGCCCTATGCTAGCTATCAATGACCTCCTACTATTTAGAAATGAAAATTAACATTCACTAGGTTGCACTGTGAATCGATTATAGCATATTAATATTTATAGATAATTAATATAAACTCCAAACTCAGCTTAAATAATTTAAGCTATAATACTTTTCCTTTTCCTAATGCTTTATTGTACTGGTGGTACTATACTTTAAATGAACTATACCTATACAATATAAATGCGGGTGGGTTCTTGACGTATTATGGCATTAATTCCTAACCTTTATTTGTATCTCGTGTACTATTGATACGTTTACAAAATTCTTTAACTAACATGACTCTTAATCTCAGGATTAATCGTTTAATTTGGATCCGTTGTGACTGGTTATGTGTACTTGATTATTTTTACAACTATGTGAACATGTAGGTATTTCTTATTCTATATAATTTTCTCCAGATGATATTAATTTGATATTTGTTTTCTTTATAGGTTAATGTGCCTGTCATTACCAGATGATATATTAAAGCATAAAAACAAATAGTACTTCTAATGTAGAAAAAACAACAATCTCAAAATAAATAGAGTATATTAAAAATGTTCGATATTGTAACAACAATAAAATTATGGTTCAGAAAATTGTTTAATCATGATGAAGATATGTATAATTTTATTATGGAAATAAACCGTTATAAAAAGTGACACATTTATGTCTAGTGTGTTACTTACGACATTTTAAGTATAATTAACGACCGATAAATAATGCTTTGAAATTTTAAAATACCTATTCAAATTATGTAGAGATTTCTCTGGATTCGATGTGGAATAATACTACCAATAAGGTATTACCTTTCTTATATTGTTCTCAAACTTATATTCAAATTCAAATAGCTCTAACTTATTTAAATATTAATGTAAAATATATTCATTTTGAAACAAATAGTATCGATATGATTTATATTACCTCAAATATTAATTTATATTAACTTGTAGGTTCTACCTCCATGAAGTGTATTGGTATCGTGATTTACATAATCTTCTCCGATATCTTCTCACCTACGATGACCTGGGACTTTCTCTGCACTCTCGATGTGCTGCTTCTGTTCTCGCTGGGCTCCTCTTAGATATATACGTTCGGACTCAGTAAATTCGCTTCTAACCTCGCTGGATTCCTATGATGAAATTACACTTAGACAATGAACTGGATCTCTGGAACTATGGTTTTCCTCTTGAAAATTCAGCAATAACCTCTTAGATATACACGTTCGGACTCAGTAAATTCGCTTCTAACCTCGCTGGATTCCTATGATGGAATTACACCTATACAATAAACTGGACCTCCGGAACTCGCTGGATTCCTATGATGGAATTACACCTATATCATGAACTGGACCTCCGGAACTAGGAAAATTCAGCAATAACCCTTCTTGGTTCTTTTAAATTTCTAGTCAAATAGAAATTCTTGACTTTAAATACAAAACCTTCTTCCTTTGGATGAATTTTACAAATGTAAGTACTTTTATCACTTTATATTATATTTCTTATTCCAGTATATTTGGTATTCAATAACAATTAATGATTTTATGACTGTTGGTTATTAATTTTCCTGCACTTCACTTTGATTATCAAAATTTACGTATAAATCTGTTAGAATATTTTATTCTAACAGTAATAAACACTGTTCGTATTTTAAATATGTAAATATCAGGAAAATTCTCTTGAATTCCGAATTTACACAACCGCTTCGTATGAAAATTATTTTTCATCTCCTGTTTTTTTTTAAACAAATTGCCTTGGCAACCTTATTACTTATTTTTTTAAATTCTCCAATGAGATCTCTACACATACCTTTTATAAATCAATATGTCTATCTATTATTTATCTTTTTAATATTTATCCATAAAATTTGATATTCCACACATTATTTATTCTTTTTCTAATTTTAAAAACCTTCCTAAAATGCATTTTTTTCCATTTACATACTATTTAAAAATACCTATATAGGAACTGTCAAAATTAACTGTCACTTCCACTTATTCAAAATACTTGCGGGAATCTTAATTTAAATTTGTTTCTACTCAAAATCAATTAGTTTTATCCATCATACTTGACATATCTTCGTAAATTAAACAATTTTGTACAAAAAACATATTACATAATATTTTAGAACAATACTTATATTATTTCATTTTTTTTTAACAGATTTTACAAATACAAGATAGAAGAAAGAAAATCGTTCGTTCTACGACTAAACCAAATCAACCAAGAAATCTCATCATCTCTATTAACGTAGTAAATTATAATTTAGACAATAAATTCCACACCTACTCTAAGATCAATATTTTAAAATTCCAAGCATTCGAAACTTTAAATATTATAAATATGGCATGGTTATTTTAAACCATGTCAATATATCCAAGAAGCACTATACAAATGGAGACAGAAATGCACAGGAATGGGACTGAAGATTAACGACCATGATTTAACAACACTGTTCTTCGCGGATGATCAGGTGATAACTGCAAGCTGAGATTATATGCTCAGGAAACTCAGAGATGAGTACGGAAAAAGGGGAATGAGCATGAACCTGGCAAAAACGGAATATATGCATATAGGTAACGAAGACGAAGACCTGGGTTTGGAATTAAGACAAATGAAAAGATGGTACGAATACAAATATTTGGGAAGTATCATCTTTAGTAAAGGAACAACAGAACGCGATATCGAATATAGAGTCCAACAAGGTCGGAAGAGTGTACAAATTCTGAACGCAATACTGTGGTCTAGAAGAACAACAGTGAAAACTAAAATGACAATCTACAAAGTAATTGTAGAACCTATCCTTACATACGGAGCCGAATGCTGGCAAATGACTGAGAAAGGAAAGAAAAAAGTGGACACTGTTGAGATGGACTACCTGAGAAGATCCTGTCGCATATCAAGAACTGAACATATACCTAATACGTAAATCAGACAAAGAACCAACAGAATACATAGAACGTCAGAAAGAATAGAAACGAGGAAACTGCTATGGTAAGAACATGTAAAACGAATGGAGGAAAACAGATGGCCAAGAAGAGCTCTAGAATCCCAACGAATAGAAGGAATCGAGGAAGACCGGCAAAGTCATGGATAAGTGGGGTTATGGAAACAATGAAAGACAGAGCAATAGATGAAGACATCTGGAGAGACAGGAAGATATGGATATCGAAATGCGGAAAACGGCTGAGGCTGTAGGACCCCCGCTTATATATATAAACCTAGATTTAGGCAGATCACGCTTTCAGATTCGAGTTTCATTTATGGGTTGGTGAGAACACTATGGAATATCGCCTTTTTTTATCAGAACTTAATGTTTAGTGATGAAACAACGTTTTCGACAAATGGTACTCTTTCCTCACAAAATTGTTGATATTGGTAAAAGGATAATCCATATTTTAGAATTAATGTCCAAAATCAGTGATGTTTGGTGCGGAATGTTATTAAACAGAATCATTAGACCCTACTTTTTTAATGGGAATTTAAATCAACACAATTACTTGGAGGGGCTTCAGAATTTTTTATTACCATCACTTGAGCATTGCGACGCATCTACTTCCAACAAGATGGATGTCCACCGTATAGTACCTTGTAAGAGAAAATGCTTAAATTTACACTTTCATAAAACATGAATTGGATGACGTGGACCAATACATGGGCCAGCTCGGTCACCGGACTTAACCCCCATGATTTTTTTTCTTTGGGGTAACCTAAAGCAAAAAGTGTACAAAGAAACGAGGATTACGGAGGCTGGCGAGAAATTAATGTTGAAATGTTGAACGAAGTTTACAAACAATTTAGAAAAAGAGTTGAAGATTGCGCTGGATGTGGATCAGACACAGCTTCTTAATATTTAAGCAGCGGATGTCAGTACGTTTCCTACAATAATTTCCAATCGGCCGATTTTTGTCCCGCATCGGGCGTCTCTCAAAGATAGCATTTAGGATTTTTCTTTTTATATTTATAAGGTATTTAGATTTACTTGACAATAAATTAAGTAACTAATTAAGTAATATATCAATAATAAATATTTTTCCCATTATAATGCATACTTTATGATATGCACTGTAAATAGATATTGTCTGTAACGCATTGATTGATTATTCTGTATCTCAGGAATTTTACATAAACTTGCTTCAATATTTTTGTTTATTTGCATTCAATTACTTTTTACATATTAAACAATGTCCCATACTTAGAATAAAAAGTTCACCGATTGACTGATTAGATACAATTTTTGTCATATAAAACGTGGACAGTTTCATCTAATTTCATAAAGTTAACCGAGGTTCGTAGTCTTAAAATGGAAAAACTATTGGTTATTTTAGCAATTTTTGCCACAGGAGGTATAATGAATTTATTTTAAGTATTTTATTTAAATAACAATATGTTTTTCTGTAATAGCTGTCGGACAAGTCAGCGAGGGTGACATTCAATATTACCTCTGGAATAGTCGGGTATCAAGAGAAGTTTTGAGTATAAATAACTATGGTAATATACTTGCTGACAGGCCAGTAAAGATTTTAATTCACGGATGGACTGAAAGTATTAATTCATTCTGGTACGAAGGCGCTAGAAACAATTACTTAACACTTGGCCATAATGTAATTTGCCTGGACTGGTCAAGACATGCTCAATTATCTTATCCAACAGCTGTTAATAGATTGGACGCTATTGGAACTTTCATAGCAAGATTCGTAGTTGCTTTGTCTAATACCAGAGGAGTTCCAATAAGTAACGTTCATATTGTTGGCCATTCTCTTGGCGCCCATCTTGGTGGATTTACGGGTAAGCTTTACTATAATAATAATTTAACATCGGTGTTCATCAACGTTTCATATTACCTTTTTAGGTAAAAATATACAATCGCAATCTGGGTTAACTCTCGGCAGAATTACTGGTTTAGATCCTGCTGGACCAAGTTTCACTTTTGCTTTGAGCAGAAATCGTCTTAGTGAAACTGATGCCACTAGAGTAGATACTATTATAACAGATTCTGGTCTTTATGGTTTGGGTATTAACAGGTCTCTTGGACATGTTAACTTCTGGCCTAATGGTGGTACCGCGAGTCAACCAGGATGTTTAATTCGTATGTTTACTGAAATAAATAAGAATATCTAAATTTGCATGTTAAATGTATATTCTTTCAGCTATATGTAGTCACAACCGCGCTTGCCTCTTCTTTACGGAAGGTATATTGAGTAACAACTTCGTTTCTCGTCGGTGCTCTAATTGGACCAATTATAGATTGGGTTTATGTCGGTTTAACGCTTCGAATCGATTAGGTGAAAATGTGAACTTCTCAGAAACTGGAGATTTCTATCTTGAAACAAATAGAGCCTCACCATTCGCGCAAGGTTAAATATATTGTTGGAGACTTTATGGCTAATGCTCATATTAATAATTACGATGTAATTATGTAATATATGAAAATGTAATTAAATTGCAAAATTTACTGCACAAACATTTTGTTTTCTTATAAATGATTACAGAGATTCTTATGATAATTATTTAATACCATTTTACTATAGATCCGCAGATAACTTAATACATGGTAGATGGGCAACGCATTCTTTATAAGCGTTACAGACTCACTTTTATGTATTAAATTAAATGACGACAAGTTTTGAAATTAAATGTTTTATTTGATTAGTTATGAACAAATTTTATGAACATTTCCTTTTTAATGTTAATTCATTATAATCATAAAAAAACTTGCTTACTGAAATATTGTAGTTCTGTTAACAAACTATCAAAATAAGGAGGGAGGATGTTGATTTAAGTTAGTAAGTAAATTTTTCTTTTTTGTGTATATACCATGCGGAACATAAGGATTTCCGTGCTAAATATTCTTCTTCATGTTAACTTTTGTTCCGGGTCAAATTTGAAAGAAATTTGTGTTTCATTTAATAAACCAAACATTTCTTCAATAACATGAAGATGTTCTTTGCAATTATTTTTTTCGTTGTCAATTAAAATTAATTTGCACAAAATTGAGTGACGAAGTCAAGGTAACTTCACAGACTAGACATACCAGGCTGGTAACTAAATCCCAAATTTTATCCATATTACACCATCTTGTTTAGCAATGAAAATATTAACCCTCTACCATCATTGTCATATTAACTGAACGGGAGATGAGATGGCGCTAGCGTCATTTGAAATTTTTTGTTATGTTGTGGTTATACCGTTGATTGAAGGATTACATATTATTCCTTCAGTCAATGTCATACGTCATTCCAAACAATATTTCAAATTTGACGTATGCAATTCTTTCTTTTTCTACAACATATTAAGTCTAAGTAAATTGATATTGGTCGCGAGTTTATGATTAAATAAGTACAGGGTAAAAAATAGTGAATTGTGGTGTAATATAAACTCGTAGGAATATATTGCGTTAGAGTGATTTCATGTATTATATTGTATAAGTTTAATAAACAGAGATTTCTATAAATAATTAAATCTAAGTATTCATATTTTTAAATGTAAAAGTTGAAGATATGTGATTTGTCCAATAGTTTTAAGTATTTTTCAATTAGATTAATAACATATTAAATACACATATTCTAAAAACAAACTCATTTCAAATTCCGAGCCAATATGCTGTTAGCGTCATCTTCGTATCCATTCATTCATGTGTGACAAGGATAGAAGATCTTGGATATTTTTTTATCAAGTAATTGCCGGTCTGGTTTGTTTAGTCTGTGGTAATTCTAATATTTTATGCTTGATGACAAGTGAAGTTACAAGTAAATTTACGAAGAAAATGTCTGTGTACGCAGTTGCAGAACGAGTGGAAACTGTTACAACATGTATCGAAGGAATGTCTTACGTAGAGATTGTTGACAACTTTGCTGCAGCATACATTTTAGCAATGTCCGCGTTTATCACATATTTATACGTACGGAACCTACATAAAATAGAAAATAAATCTTGTTGTAAGTTCGGTCCCGTCATTAAAATATCATTAAGGCTTAATCCGCTCGTTGATTTCATACTTCCGTCAAATACCACGCGAATTTTGGTTGTTCCCGATTCTTTGAATACCGCATGAGTTGGTAAATAAAATGATTGATTTGATGCAATAGACTCGGGATTGGTTACTAATTCCATGTGGCTTAGGCGACAGTACTCTGATAGAAAATTAGAATACTCTAGTTTTAGGTCGGGATTATTTTGTAATCTGTTCTCTAAATTTTGAAATCGTTTAATAGCAAAAGATTTTGAGTATCCTAATGCATTTTTATTATCCCTGAATGGGAGCGCTTCAGTATAAAACGCCCATTAATTTCTCTGCGGGTGGTATTCTTATAAAATTCCTCACAAGCAATTTCTTCATTCGTTTTTAAATTATCGTTGGCAATATTTTCTATATTCCAAAATTTC
This sequence comes from Amphimallon solstitiale, assembly GCA_963170755.1. Classification (NCBI taxonomy): domain Eukaryota; kingdom Metazoa; phylum Arthropoda; class Insecta; order Coleoptera; family Scarabaeidae; genus Amphimallon; species Amphimallon solstitiale. The sequence goes on from OY720680.1 coordinate 104,375,917, forward strand.
TCCATTGTTTTTTCCAAATTAATTGATAAATTACATGACGTGATTGTATTTTCTACCGAATTATAATAATTTGAACTAAAACAGCCACCAAGAATCCAACCTAGATCTGTTTGTACTAAAGTAGGGTGATATTAATTTCCCTTTACAAAGCCTCCGCGAATTATTCCCCAGTAAACGTCTGCTCCCAACAAAACATCTATATGTTTTGTTTCTTGAGGTAAATTAAAAAAAAAAGAATATTGTTTTGAATAGTTAATATATATTTAAACTTAACAACAACTAACTACAAGTGTTTAGAAATTGAATGCCGGAATCTCCGTGCTATGAAAAATATTTGTCCTGGTTCGGAGCTACCCTTAAGTGGATCCTGCGCAGTGCTCATTCATGTGGCGAGTGCTTCGACATAGCCGCCCCCCTTGGACCATTTAAGGATTCAAAATAAGTTTCTCATAATTACATTAGGTTACATAAACGCATATAATACATTAAAGGTTAAAAAAAAAATAATAACTGACATTTAGAAAAATTGTTAAAAATTAAAATACACTTTCATTTGCTTAAGTGTCTATTGGTAATGGGCACAAATTTCGCGTAGATCGTTTGTATATACTTCCATCACAAAATCGCACGGATACTACGCGCACAACACCATCACTTCCTGAGTGCAACTCGGTAATGCGACCTCGTTGCCAGCGTAAGGGCGGTAACCTTTCCTTCACCAGAACCAACGTACCCGGTGTCAAATTTGGACTGTTCTGCTGCCACTTAGATCGCCGTTGTAATTCCGTGAGATACTCTAAGGAAAAACGTTTCCAAAAATGCTGCTTCATCATTTCAAGATGCCGAAACCTTCTTAAGCGATTAACTGGAACCTCTTGGAGTTCTGGCACTGGTGGTGCAGTCAGTGGCTCCCCAACCAGGAAGTGAGCGGGAGTAAGGATTTCTAAGTCCTTTGGATCTTGCGTAAAGGGTAAGAGTGGTCGGGAATTTAGGACCGTTTCTATCATAGTTAGGAGGGTATACATTTCCTCATAATTTAAAATTGTTTCACCAATGACTAGCTTTAGATGAAATTTTGTGGATTTAACTGCAGCCTCCCACAAACCGCCAAAATTCGGACTCTTGGGTGGTATAAAATGCCAATTAATTTTATTTTGCCGAAGATTGTTGATAACTTTAGTTTTGAATTCATGTGAATTACAATATTCATATAAGTGTTTTAACTCTTTGTTGGCGCCTTTAAAGTTAGTAGCGTTTTCCGAAAAAATATCAGTGACATTTCCGCGCCGTGAAATGAGACGTTTGAATACGTTTAAAAAGGATTCGGTAGACAAACTGGTCGCTAGGTCTAAATGAACGGCTCTAGTTACCAAGCAGACAAAAACACATATGTAGGCCTTGATTTGTACCTTAGAAATTGTATACCTTGAAGGTTTAATGTTAATTATAAAGTGAAATTGTGTAACACACTGACTCCAAGTACTTAGTAAATCATTTGGAATAATATCATCCCAATTAATTTTGGATATCCAAACCTTTTGCATTAGAATTTTTAGTTTGATTATTATTGGTTGCAACAAACGCAAGCACGGTTCGCTTTGTTACCGGTCAAAGTATGTTTTGTTTCTTGAGGTAGATTTAAATAAAAAAGAATATTGTTTTGAATAGTTAATATATATTTAAACTTAACAACAACTAACTCTAAAAGTGTTTAGAAATTGAATGCCGGAATCTCCGTGCTATGAGAAATATTTGTCCTGGTTCGGAGCTACCCTTAAGTGGAGCCTGCGCAGTGCTCATTCATGTGGCGAGTGCTTCGACAACGTCTGTCTTAAGTTATATCATTAAGTGTCATACTGTCATTAATATTTTCTCTATAAATGTCAGTATGACAGTTAACATAAGATAGACGTTTTACACTTCATGGAAAACCTTTATCAATATAATTTTTGATATCGCGGTATGAGTAATAGCAAAAGCAATACAATAATAAAACACTAGCTGTAAAACGACTATAGAAATTATAGATAATCACAAATAAGTACAAAAGAAATACGTGTTTGGAAATACTGTGGTTGTATAAAATAAATGACATCAAGAATGATTTCAGTTTTTTCTTAATCAATACTAGGTGTTAATCGCCTTTTATATTTTGTGGCAGTTATTTTGAATGATCTGATAAGAATACATTGCGCCATATAACATGTCCAGCATGAGAATCCCGATTTTTACAAGAGAGCTTAAGTTTGATGATTCACACCTTAGTATTACAAGAACTATGGGCGTCTTTAATTTAAAATAATTCCCCTTTTATTACGAGTTTTAAAGAAACAAACAAAAAAATCGAATTAAAGATGAGAATAGAAGACGGGTATGTTAGTTATAACGTGATTGTTTAGTTAGTGTGCATAGCATTTTCTCCTTGAATATACATTGTGTTTAAATTTATATTGAAAAAATTACTACAATTGTAAAACATAACAATTGCAGTGTGGTAAATATGGTAGATGTTATAAGCAGCGCACATAGGTTAACAAATTAAAAACCGAGTTTTGTACTTTATTTTAATTTTTTCCACAAAGGACTCATTAATTTAACTATTATGGAAAATAATATTGCAGAATTAAGTGTTGTTGATTATTTATTTATTATTTACTATAATCGTGATACTTTTCATGACAAATTTAAATTTGTTTATTCTAAATTCCTGAAACATGCTGTTAGATGGAATGTGTAAATGAGGTAGACACACACATAGAAGTTGGGACTAACGTAAATCACTATTCTAACCAATTGCTATTATAAATATTTTGATGATAGTGCATATCTAAAAGAAAATGCTATAGCGATATGTCAGAGGTAGCACGGTAGCGCTACCTCTAATACACTTGACACCCTCGTTTAACATTACAGGGAGTGTCTACCTATACCGTGGACGACAAATTTTAATTTCTGCTACGAAAGTAGAAGAGGAAAAGAGCACGGTGAAATAAAGTAAAGACCGCGGCTGCCAAGTACACCCGGTAAACGTTTGCTATCAAATGTGAAAATCCCCCGACTGCGTTGCTTCTCCTACCACTGTTGGAAAGCAGGCATCGCTGCATATTATAAGGTGATTTTCTGCATGGGATATATAGCTAGTATAGAGCTGTAAACAGAGATTAAAATTTGTCGACTATGGTATGTTTTTCAGAAACTACTGGGCGGGGCTTGGCAAAATGGTAAAAACCGCAAAATTTGCCTAAAATAGAGAAGATCCTCTTGGGCAAATCGTCAATTTTTACAGTAGAAGGCTGGAATATTGCATAAACTACAGTTTTTCCGTTTTGAAAAATCTACATTAGAAGCTATTTTTATTCAAATTTTTCTGAACGCCAGTAGTGTAAAATCGCTTTTGATGCAATAACGCATCGTCAGTTTTTGGTATAGAAGGTTGAATCATAATACTAAATTATTCTACGACTCAAGCTATATGAGGAGTTTTTTTCCGATTTTAAAAGTCTTGCCTAGGTCAGGTTTTATTTAAATTTAAAATTTAGAAAGTTTTCCAAAAATTCGAGTTTTTTCAAACCTCATGCACTCCATGCCAGGTGGTTCAAATCCGATTGGCGTAATTTATTTTGTGTTTAATCTAAATAATTCCCGAATTTATTGCACGTGCTGATATTAAATAACCCTAAATTTTTACTGCTTTAATAATATCATTCATTGTATATGTTACGGTAAAAGTAGATATTGCGGCAAATGTACACATTTTCCGGTAAATGTGCGCATTTGCCTCCTCGTTTGGGTAATGTGCATTCAACTAACATTTACAATTTCAAAGAAGGGAAATGTACATTGAATTCACAATGACCATGTCGTTTTGGTAAATGTGAGCATACAAAATACGAAATCGCAAGTGCTAGTAATGTGGTGCGCATGCGTACTTGTAGTGGTACGCGAACTACCGTTTCGGCTAGTTCAGTAGGCGCTGCTATTTCACGTTACACATTTCGTGCAAGTGCTCTACCTATAATGTTAATGTTATTATGTTTATGTACCCTACAATAACTACATTACAAATTAATGCCATAGTACTGAAGATTTCTGGATATAATTTAAGATATTTAGAGAAATAAGACTCAGGTAAGTTAAAATTATCATAATTATAGATTTAAAATTTTAATTTTTCTACAAAAAATATATTTTTTTAGTCAGAATTTTTGAAAAACAATGGAACAAAAAGAAAAATTTAAAAACCAACTAGAACAGATTGTATCACAAAAAAACAAAAATAATATTTATTTAAACCAACATCAGTATGAAAAAATATTATTGGAAGTAAGGGCAGCAAAATTAAAAGAAAAGAATAAAAGTGATGTAGATTACCGCCGGCTGAAAAGATACGATATAATAGTGGTAGGGAAGGAAGAAAAATTAATAAGTCCATTAAAAGAAGGGGGTAGCATAAAATATTTTGCAAGAATTGAAGAAACTTATGGAATTATACACGATGCTCATTTGGCAACTGGTCATGGTGGCCGAAACAGATTAGTGAAAGAAATTAATAACAAATACAACAACATTACTACTGAAGCAGTTATGTTGTATTTATCTTTATGTGAAGCATGTCAAAAAAAGGCAAAGGGCAAGAAAAAAGGAATTGTGATAAAACCAATTTTGACGAGTGAAATGAATTCTAGGTGTCAAGTGGATCTTATAGATTTACAGACACAACCAGATAATGAATTTAAATTTATTTTAAATTATCAAGATCATTTAACCAAATTTGTTGTGCTGCGCCCACTAAAAACAAAAACTGCGTCAGAAGTAGCAAAACAACTTATGGACATTTTCACTCTTTTGGGAGCCCCATCCATTCTCCAATGTGATAATGGTAGGGAGTTTGCAAATAAAATTATCCAAGAATTAGTAAATATGTGGGATGGTGTGAAAATAATACACGGGAAGCCTCGCCATTCCCAAAGCCAGGGCTCGATAGAGCGAGCGAATCAAGATGTTCAAAATATGCTTACAACCTGGCTTATCATTAACCAAACAACCAAGTGGTCAGAAGGTTTAAAATATGTTCAACTGATGAAAAATAGAGCTTTTCATGAGGGTATAAAGCAAACTCCCTATGAAGCTTTATTCGGAACTAGAATGAAATTGGGTTTGAAAACATCAAATTTACCTATAGAATCTGTTGAACAGCTGGAAACAGAAGAAGAGTTAGAGCAATTACTAGAAGGAGTACACACAGCCAATTCACCACATAGCAAAGTCGCAGAAAACGATGAATTTTCCATTGAAACGTTAGACATAATTTTGGATGATGGTTTATTATGCAACCAAATTGAAGATAAAGATGGAAGTTTTGAGTTAAATTCTGTTTTAAACGAGAAGAAAATTTTAATTGATAATGCTCGAAAGAAAGCAAGGGAAAATTTAGAAAATCAAGCTATCAAAATGTGTAGTCTTTCGAAAGAAAAATTTCCTGCTGCTGTGATTGGTGACAATGTTAGAGTTTCCATTCCAGACGTTGATCGTGGTAAAACGGATCCAAAAAATTTGATTTGCGTAGTTTTGTCTAGAGATAACGATAAAAATTTATATAAATTAGGAACTAAACAGGGAGTTTTAAAACAATCTTATTCTAGGCATGAATTCGCCATTTGCGAACAAAAGTTTATATCATACGAAGATGTTCCTCAAGATGTTGAGAAATCGGTAAGAGAAATTATAGGAATGCAGTCCCTTACTGGTGGACAAGGTTTTAAAAGATGCATCTGTAAAGGAACATGTTCCTCAAAAAAATGCAGTTGTAAAAATGCTGGAATATTATGTAATTCCAAGTGCCACAATAGCAATTCTTGCACAAATAAATAAAACTTTTTTCATTATGAAATTTCTATATGTTCCTTTATAGTTTTATAAAATTTAACTGTTATAATAAAGAAAAGTATGTTATTATTATTATTTGTTTGATTCCCATCGTATTGGTCCTGAAATTATGTTTATTTAAATAAATATTTTTTTACTGCAACAACATTTTTAATTTATTTGTATTCCAACTTTTCTTAAAACATGAAGGTAAGAGTATACATTTACCAAAACGTGAAGGCAAGAGTACACATTTGCCGGGAAATGTACATATACATTATATTCAGTTCACATATACCTAACTTTTTGGGAAATGTACACATTTTACGGTTAAAGTGTACATTTCCCAAGAGTGTACATTTACCGTAACATATATACGTAGGAAAGCTCATTTCAGCACTCACAAACACAATAGATTGTTAGTATATTCTTATTAATATTAACATCACTAATTTTATATTAATTATTTGAATATTTAATGTGGATATAATCGTTGTTATATTAATTACTGCATTAAAATTATTCATTTCAATGGTAAGATATACACAGGCTATTTGATAAAAAAACACCCCATCCCGTAACTTGTTTATTTATTATCCGATTTCAATAAATAAAAAAAGTATAAAAATATTTTGACAAACTCTATAAACTGCCCATAATTGTTTTTTTTTTTACTGAAGAATAATTAATAAAAGACAAATTTAATTTCAAAAATTATTTAAAATTTTTAATATTGGAATTTATATAATTTAATAAATTTTATTACCATATAAACAGTTAATGGTATGCAGTTCGTCAAGGTTTTCTTGCACTAAGGAATTTATTATTTTTTGAATATGTTTTTTATCATCAGCTATAATTGTGATATAATGATATCGATACAGTGTGATTTTTAATATCTGAGGTATATTTTTATTTAATATCATGAAAATTTCTTTCAGGGTTAGTATTATTTTTTCTCATTAGCGTCTTATTTTGACCGATTCATTACTAAATAAGAAAACCTATAAGTTTTTAATACTCATGTTACTATTAATTAACTCTACTAATCTCTTTGTTTACCCGACTCTTCAGAATGTGGTCAATGTTCTTAATTAAGGTTTTTGCTTTGCAGTTATATGAATCAAATCAAATGATTTTAGAGCTTGGCAGTTACTCCGCACATAAACAACTATAAATGTCTGAAGAATCAAAGCAAACAAAATAATCTGTATACTCCATTAGTTAGTAATGTGTTCATAATTTAAAGGAGATGTCTAAATATTGACAATTAAAAACATGTACATTTTAAATGTGAATAAAGACTTAAAAAAGAAAATAAGAATTTTTTCCATAAAAACTAAATAGAGTTAAAAAGCAACAGTATTGAAAGAGTATATATTAAAAGAGTTTTAGTGTACTATCAACTTCAATATTAACAAATTAGGTTACTGTGGCGTTTATTAAATGAGACAATAAAATATATATCATATCTAAATAAGGTACGTAATATTGTATTAGGTTACTGTGGCGTTTATTAAATGAGACAATAAAATATATATCATATCTAAATAAGGTACGTAATATTGTATTTTTTCTAAGGTTTGATCGTATTTAGACTTCCGCTGAAAAATAATTTTATTGCCTGAAATAATATTCTAAACAAATTGGTAAATAAGATGTCCAGAAATTCATTTTTTATACATAGCATGCTGCCGTACAATGAAAAAAGATAGTTACTCACTTATATGAATTTTATAGGAAACAAGAATAATGTAAATACTGTGACTTACATATACACATTTATACGTAAAACGTATATGCATATATGCATGTGTTTGAGATACACACATACATTAAGTGCCATTGCCGACAATCAAACGCACAGACACCGGTGTTTCGACCTTTGAGGTCTCGTCAGTGAGCGTGGAGACTGTCGACAATGGCTTCAAGACTTAAAAAGCTGCTTATGTCATTTTTGCGTGTTAAATGCAATGAGAGTATCACAGCGACATCTAACACCCAAAAGATGACACAGAAAAAGCGATAATAATGTGTTTGATTGCAGCCGTATAAGAGCCCTTACGACACAACTTTAATTTTAATGTTGAAATTGGGATAATTTTTAACGCTAAATTAAATAGTCTTAAAGCAGCATTTATCATGTAGGACTTTTTTACTTTCTTCATTGTAATGGTGTGATATTAGTGATATAGCAGTACGTTTTTAAACCTAATATGTACGTACTGAATTGTCACATAAATCAATGGTTTGTCGTGGCTTTATGTACATTTTTGGTTTCAAGTAGTAAGAACTAACAAAATAATAAGTATTTATTTTTAGAAAAATCAAATACAAACTTTAGAAACTATAATTATGTTAATTCAAATTCGACAGAAAGATCTGTTTCTTTCGGGAATGTGAGAACCTAATGTCGTTGAAGTCCCTCAACATTTTCTTAATGCTCAAATCAAATGACAAATATCTTCTTCGAGGAGCGTGCTTTATAGCGTGCACTGAGATATTTGGGGTAGTAAGACTCGATATGTTATTTTATAGATATAGTGCCTACGTTTTAAAGAAAATATCTTGCCCCATTTATCTTCAATTTGGGTTATTCCATTATTTTCAGTTTTTGATTTGACTTGTTATGTAATTAGACCATTGGTATTTTCGTTGATTGTATGTAAGAACATCGGTTTACTTCCGTCTACTGCCGCTGGTAGAGAATGCGATAAGATGAATAATTTTATTGCTACTTCTGACGCATATAACTACAAACTAACATATTTGCAGGAAGAAGTCGCTTCTTCTGGATTAAGTTGTTATTGCTGAAACAAATAATTTAAGTATCTTACAGCTGCTTTTAATTACTATACAATATAATTGCATTTTGATACATTCCTATGCTTTCAACCTTTTCTGTTGATTGTTTAAAACTTTAATTAATAATTGATTCTTATTTTTCCATTAGAACCATATGAAACATAAACAGATTCAATAGATATCACTAACATAAGATTACAGAGGTTAATTGTCTTCGCAAAATGAAAGGACTATTCATACTTTTAGCTATTTATGCCACAAGAGGTAAGGGTTAAATATATTTTATACGGCTTCTGTAAATATGAACATTAGTTAATTTTTCCGTAATAGCTATTGCACAAGTCAGAGAAGATGACGTTCAATATTACCTCTGGAATAATAGGACATCAAGACAAGTTTTGAGTATAAATAATTATGGCAGCTTAATTTTTGACAGACCAGTAAAAATGTTAATTCATGGATGGACAGAAGATATTAACGCTTCCTGGTATGAAGGTGCCATAAACAACTACCTAATTCTTGACCAAAATGTAATTTGCGTGGATTGGTCAAGACATTCTCAGTTAGGCTATGTCACAGCTGTTAGTAGAATTAACGATATTGCTTACTTCATTGCAAGGTTCGTTATTGGATTGTATGATATGATAGAAGTTCCAATAAGTGACGTCCATATTGTCGGGTTTTCTCTTGGTGCTCATATTGCTGGATTCACGGGTATGCTATAATAATGTAATTATGTATAAATTGTTTTCCATTACCTTTTTAGGTAAAAACATAATGTACCAATCTGGATTATCGCTGGGCAGAATTACTGGTTTAGATCCTGCTAGAATAACTTTTACATATGCTTCCAGCAGTCAACGCCTCGATAAAAGTGATGCTGATAGAGTAGATACAGTTATGACCGATGCTGGTGGTGCGGGTATAATTAGGGCTCTAGGACATGTTAACTTCTTGCCTAATGGTGGCACTGCGAATCAACCAGGATGTTACATTCGTATGTTTATTGGAACAAATATGTTATAGTTTCCTTTTAACATTTGCAATTTGCAGGCTGGTGTAATCACATCCGCTCTCGTTTGTTATTCACAGAAGGTATTTTGAGTAACAACTTCGTGTCCCGTCGATGTTCTAGTTATCTCAGATATAGCTTGGGCTTGTGCAGCGGTAACACTTCGAATCGTTTAGGTGAAAATGTGGATTTCTCAGAAACTGGAGATTTCTATCTTAAAACAAATAGTGACCCACCGTTTGCTCAAGGTTAAATATATTATTCAAGACTTTGGAAAGAATGTGAATATTATAAATTACAAACTGATTATGTATATGTTGAAACATAATGAACTGTAACATTTACTATATAAATATTTTGTTTCATTATAACTTGTAATGCCGCCTCTACACATCGCCGAATGTATTCGCCGAAGATTCGAACGAATGTTTCGTCAAATAATTCGTGCGCAAATATGATGCCGCCTCTATACATCGCCGAACATTCTGGCACATTATGCTGAACAGCGATGTGTAGACAGTTTATTCGGCAAATATTTAATAACCCGACTACACATCGTATACTGAAGTGAGATGAATATATACCTATGTAGATAAAGTCTGGAACAAAATTAATATTTCTGTTATCTTCGGTTTGATGGAAAAACCCTGAAACAGGTCGATTTTGTTTCTATCCCGTGCACTTTATAACATCATGAATTTAATTCTGTCGTCATCTGGTTGCGCGCGGGCGTGGCGTCATTAGTTTTTTCAAATGGTAACCCGCCACATTTATTACCCCTTGTCGTTAGGTATTCCATTGTGCATGCAACGGTATAAAAAGTTTGGTACCTTACATAACAATTTTTGGGAGAAAAATGCTTTCGAATTTCAAAAAATTAAAATTTTATTTCTAATGAAAAACTAATCAAAAATTATTTTAAAAAATCAGATAAATTATAATTCGAGGTTTATCTTGGATTGTCGTCAAACAAGACACCAAAAAAATGTCAACGGAAGTGTTCAAATTGTCCGCCATTGGCCATTTGACACTGGCCGAGACGGACGTACACGCTTTCTACGACACGTCGCCGTCGTATTGTCGCTGCACCAATATTTCGCATTTCCTCGCGGATACGATGTTTCAGATCATCCAAGTTATTTGGCTTATTGGTGTACACCTTTGATTTCACATGACCCCATAGAAAAAAATCAAGTGGTGTGAGATCTGGCGAACGGGCAGGCCATTCAATTGTTCCCCTTCGTCCGATCCATCTCCCGGGGAAAATTTCGTCGAGGTAACTCCGAACACGCCAGCCAAAATGTGGAGGTGCTCCATCTTGTTGAAACCAGATTCTGGGGTGAGGCTTGTCGGGGGTGTTTTCATCCGGAAATAATTCTACCAATGTTGGCACTAGCGTAAATCTTAGGAAATGTAAATATGTTTCAGCGTTTAAATTTCTGTCCAGAAAGAAAGGCCCCACAATGCGATCTCCCACTATTCCCGCCCATACATTAACTTTTTGCCGGTGTTGGGTGTGCTCCTCTCGAACCCATCGAGGATTTTCGCCCGACCAGTACCTACAATTGTGGCGATTCACTTCACCGTTCAAGGTAAAAGTTGCTTCGTCACTTAAAACCACATTGTCGACAAATCCGGGATTCTCATCGCACCGTAGCATGATTTGTTCACAGAACTCGAGTCGGCGGTCAAAGTCATCTTCATTCAGTTCCTGAACCCGATTGATTTTGTACGGATGAAGTTTTTCCTTCTTCAGCAATTTGGCTACTGTGGTAAAATCGACTGCATGATCCCTGGCAATGTTCCTTGTTGAAGTGTGGGGGTTGTCCTGAAGTTCCAAGAGAATATTGACCCTTCTATCTTCCTCAATTCTTGGTCGACCTTGACGAGCCCTGTCTTTTACACTACCAGTTTCAGCAAATTTTGCGACAATTTTGCTCACCGTTGACAGCGAAATCGGTGCGCGGTTTGGATTTTCTGCATTGAAAAACTGACAGGATTCTTCATGGCTACGTATTTTATCACCACAACCAACAATAATGAGAATTTGAATCCGCTCTTTTTCGCTCAAATTCGCCATTTTCGCAATGCACGTTCAACACTACCAATGGAGCAAGTATTGTGAATGGATAAGTTCAAACACCAAGTAATGAACTGTCAATATGACGTGTCGTAGAAAGCGTGTACGTCCGTCTCGGCCAGTGTCAAATGGCCAATGGCGGACAATTTGAACACTTCCGTTGACATTTTTTTGGTGTCTTGTTTGACGACAATCCAAGATAAACCTCGGATTATAATTTATCTGATTTTTTAAAATAATTTTTGATTATTAAGCAAAAACAAAAAACAATGATGGATCCTCTTTATTCTTTACAAAACTTTTTTAATTTACTCTACGGTACTAGTTTCGACATTGTGTCATCTTCAGCCGAGAATCTAAACAAAAATTAACCGTTACAAAAATTTTACCACGAATAGGTATGTATTAAAATATCAAATGCAAAAATTACATGTGTATGATACTCACAGTCAAATGGTTTTCAAATTATCTCTTATCATAAAAATTAACAGTTAATGTATGCAGATATAACTATGGATTTAACAGGATCTTTCATATTAAAATATTATAGATAAAAATTTTTTAGATAAAATTACACGTAAAATATCAAAAACACAAGTCACGTGACATGGTGGACAATGCACAATATAACATGAAGCAAATAAAATACCATACAAGGTCATGCACGCTATTGATAAAACATAACAATAAATAAGTTACTATCAAATAACAAACAAACTAGAAATCGCATAAGTCAGCTTAAAAATGTAAAAGACAGCAATCCAGGCAACCAAAGATGCAGGACGTGTTGTCATATAGTTTCTAAAAATGAAAAGAGTGGTTTGTCATGTGTATATACTTGATCATTTAATAAATTGTAACGATGTTTGTGTCTTTCAATCTCTAATGTTTCTAACAAGTTAAGTTTTAAGCCTTTAGATTGTCTATGTAAAATTGAAATATTTTGAAAGTCAATATTATGTCCAGTTTCAAGTCGATGTTTGAAAACATTTGAAGTTAATTGATTTTTGTGTTCATACAATCTGTTACATAATTGTCGTCCAGTTTGTCCTATATAAATAGAGTTACACTGAATACACTTCAAAGAATAAACACCACTTTCTTCTAGGATGTTTTGTTTGGGTTTTACATTACTTAAAATGTTATATAGTTGAGTATCTGTTTTGAATGAAAGTTTAATGTCAAATTTGTTAAATATTGGTTTTAATCCAATAGTGATAAAGTTATATGGTAGAGACTTATATTGTATATTATGTGAAATATTGTTATTTTTATTATAAAGAGGGTCTTGTTTTAGAATGATATGTTTTATCAGTTTATTAATTGTGTGAATAGGGAATTTAAAATTTGTAGCTAATTCATAAATATAATTAATTTCTTTAATTTTTGAAGTATGGTCTAATGGATATGTTATCGCTCTGTGTATATAATATTGAAAAGCAGAAATTTTTTGTGATATACAATGATATGAGTTGTATGGGATTACAGTTGTAATAGATGATGGTTTCCTATAAATGTCTATGGTAATGTTATTATTACACTTCGTAAGGGTGATATCGAGAAAATTTAATTTTTCTTCTTTTTCTATTTCAAGTGTAAATTTCAGGTTATTATGTAAATTGTTTAAATTCAATCGATATACAATGTGCGATTGAGAGGCATCCCGAGAAAAATAGGATACGAAATGAAGTCATTCCAACATTAAGAAATAAAGAAAAGCGAAATCACAGCATATCACTTAAATCTAGGGAGGAATGGAGAATTATTAAAAAGATCAAATCTAAGTTGGAGGTGCAAGACGCAATTTATGTAAAGGCGGACAAGGGCGCAGGCACGGTTGTCATGTATCGTAAGTCATATATAGATAAAACTTTAGAATTCATTTCCAATAACAATTACACTCTTTTACAAAAGAATCCTTTAAAACTTGTAATTAGCAATACGAAGTCAATTATTAACCAGTGTAAAGGTACACTCCTAGAGTATTCACCACACTCCAATACATTTATACCAATGAACCCAAAAATTCCAACTTTATATGCCCTACCTAAATTACATAAAATAGATATACCGAATAGACCTATCACTGCATATTATTCTTCTCCTGCTATCCATTTATCAAAAATTATGTTAGAAGTCTTTAAAGAAATAAACTTTACATCAACCTGCTCTGTTAACAATACTCAACAATTCATGAATAACATTACAAATACACCTTTAGATACAGATTTTGTAATGGTTTCCTTTGATATAGTAAATTTATATTCCAATGTCCCTATAAATCATACATTAGAAATAGTTAAAAATATCTTTACCCAGAAATACACAGATATATCTAAAGTAAATGATTTAACGTCAATCTTAGAACTTATAGTAAATCAAAACTATTGCAAATTTAATGATCAATTTTATAAAGTCAATGACGGATTACCAATGGGCATGCCACTTTCAGGACTACTTGCGGATTTGTATTTGAACGATATAGAAACTACTAATATAATTAACTCTAATAACCCTTTTCACAATAAGATAATAAAATGGTTAAGATATGTGGATGATGTTTTTTGCATGTGGTCGGGTACTATAGATGAACTCCACAATTTTCACAGTTACCTAAACAATTTACATAATAACCTGAAATTTACACTTGAAATAGAAAAAGAAGAAAAATTAAATTTTCTCGATATCACCCTTACGAAGTGTAATAATAACATTACCATAGACATTTATAGGAAACCATCATCTATTACAACTGTAATCCCATACAACTCATATCATTGTATATCACAAAAAATGTCTGCTTTTCAATATTATATACACAGAGCGATAACATATCCATTAGACCATACTTCAAAAATTAAAGAAATTAATTATATTTATGAATTAGCTACAAATTTTAAATTCCCTATTCACACAATTAATAAACTGATAAAACATATCATTCTAAAACAAGACCCTCTTTATAATAAAAATAACAATATTTCACATAATATACAATATAAGTCTCTACCATATAACTTTATCACTATTGGATTAAAACCAATATTTAACAAATTTGACATTAAACTTTCATTCAAAACAGATACTCAACTATATAACATTTTAAGTAATGTAAAACCCAAACAAAACATCCTAGAAGAAAGTGGTGTTTATTCTTTGAAGTGTATTCAGTGTAACTCTATTTATATAGGACAAACTGGACGACAATTATGTAACAGATTGTATGAACACAAAAATCAATTAACTTCAAATGTTTTCAAACATCGACTTGAAACTGGACATAATATTGACTTTCAAAATATTTCAATTTTACATAGACAATCTAAAGGCTTAAAACTTAACTTGTTAGAAACATTAGAGATTGAAAGACACAAACATCGTTACAATTTATTAAATGATCAAGTATATACACATGACAAACCACTCTTTTCATTTTTAGAAACTATATGACAACACGTCCTGCATCTTTGGTTGCCTGGATTGCTGTCTTTTACATTTTTAAGCTGACTTATGCGATTTCTAGTTTGTTTGTTATTTGATAGTAACTTATTTATTGTTATGTTTTATCAATAGCGTGCATGACCTTGTATGGTATTTTATTTGCTTCATGTTATATTGTGCATTGTCCACCATGTCACGTGACTTGTGTTTTTGATATTTTACGTGTAATTTTATCTAAAAAAAAAAAAAAAAAAAAAAAAAAAAAAAAAAATTTTTATCTATAATATTTTAATATGAAAGATCCTGTTAAATCCATAGTTATATCTGCATACATTAACTGTTAATTTTTATGATAAGAGATAATTTGAAAACCATTTGACTGTGAGTATCATACACATGTAATTTTTGCATTTGATATTTTAATACATACCTATTCGTGGTAAAATTTTTGTAACGGTTAATTTTTGTTTAGATTCTCGGCTGAAGATGACACAATGTCGAAACTAGTACCGTAGAGTAAATTAAAAAAGTTTTGTAAAGAATAAAGAGGATCCATCATTGTTTTTTGTTTTTGCTTAATTTTACAACTTTACAAATGGACATTTATTATTTAATTTTTGATTAGTTTTTCATTAGAAATAAAATTTTAATTTTTTGAAATTCGAAAGCATTTTTCTCCCAAAAATTGTTATGTAAGGTACCAAACTTTTTATACCGTTGCATGCACAATGGAATACCTAACGACAAGGGGTAATAAATGTGGCGGGTTACCATTTGAAAAAACTAATGACGTCACGCCCGCGCGCATCCAGATGACGACAGAATTAAATTCATGATGTTATAAAGTGCACGGGATAAAAACAAAATCGACCTGTTTCAGGGTTTTTCCATCAAACCGAAGATAACAGAAATATTAATTTTGTTCCAGACTTTATCTACACCCTGTATAAGTAATAAATAGATAAATTCGTAAACATAACCTATAATTTAAAGATTTCAAATTAAAAAAAGGTAAGTTTATTTTTCAATATTTTTAATGCATATATAATTTCATTTTACATTTATTTTATATAGTATTATTATTATTAAAGAAATTAGTCAACCTTATTTGCAAAGCATCTATTGTGGCTCTTCGTGGTGTTTGTAATATTGGCCTAATTGCATCACATATTAATTGTTTGTTTCTCCAGGTACCTCTTTGGACTAATTCCCCATTTACATAATTGTCTGTTGCACACGCAGGTGCATATATATTTTCACTTTTTCTTAAAAAATTATGTAATAAAATACATGACAAGGTAATAATTCAAGCTTTTTCTGTTTCCAACGCAAGAAGTTTTCTAAAAATTCGAAAAACCGACGACATGATTCCAAAAATATTTTCCACAACAACACGAGCACTTGATAATCGTTGATTAAAAATTCGCTTTGGTGTGCCAATGTCATGATTTCCAGGGAATGTTTGTATGAAGAGCAAATGAACCATCAGCCACAAATACAAATGGAAGGTTTGTGTTTATGCCTGAAATGGAAGTAGGAGGTGGTAAGTTAAGAGTGTTTGAGCAAATTTTATGCCATAGTAGACTGTTTCTCAAAATACCACCATCGCTAATTCTTCCCTGGCTACCAATATCAGCAAACATGAAGCAATAATTGCTGTTGACTAATGCTAGCAATACAATGCCAAAAGATCTTTTGTAGTTGTAGTATTCAGAACCACTGTGTGCAGGGCATTGTAGAATTATATGCTTTCCATTAAGGGCTCCAATGCAGTGTGGAAAGTTATTTATAAATCCTTCTTCCTTGGCTAACCACTCGTTTGCAGGGGAAGGCAACTGAAACAATAGAAATTAGTAGAAATGTAACAAAAACATCAGGAAGTAACAGTGATGTTTCCCGAACATCACCACCTATACCACAACGCACTCCATCCTCATATTCCGCTCGCCACAACAAACAGCCACAGGAACTACAAGAAGCAAAACGGTAAATGGACCAAGCATTTTCCATTTTAAAAGATATGTCAAAAAAAGAGTCTGATGATGAATGCGACTTGTATAGCAAATTAATAGCAAAAAAAGTTACGGAAAGTACAAGAATCAGACAGAGAACAACTAATTTATGAAATTGATGGATTGTTTCTGAAAAGAAAAAAGAAGTACCCTCTTACCGTGTTATAGTGGTTATTCATCATCTTCTCAGGCATCTCCGAGTGGCACATTTTCCCCGGTGGCAATACAAATTCTAAGTCCAACACCTAGCACAGTTCTTGCTGAAGGACAGTCTGCCATCACGCAAGATTTTCCAAATGTGACAACGTTTGAATCAACTAACATTATTAATCAATCTTATGCATCTGCAGATTGCGATACAATTTAAAGAGATTTATTTTTAATTTTTACTATTAATATTAATAATAAAACCTTTGTTTACCTGAATTTCATTTTTCAATGTTTTGTTTATAGCCTTATTATTTGACTTGAAATTTTGAATAAAAAGTGAAGACTTCGGTAACTATCACCTGTTGCCAGGAAACGAAGGGTAACTGCCAATCGTACTTTAGCTGGTATGCTTTCCCTCCAATTAGTATCCTCTTTAGAAATTAATGGCGCTACCTTTTGAAGAAGACATTCTGCAGAAATTTTGGAATTCTCCGGATGGTTCACGTAGTAATTCACTAAACATATTTTCCATACTTTCCCTAGAAATAAATAATAATGCATTAAACGGATATTTATTTCGGAATGTGTTGTATTTCTATGCATTGCTATCATCCATCATCTTCTATTTCGGTTAGGTTTCCGCAATCTGATACCATAAATGTTTAAATAATAATTGCAAGTACTCATATAGTATAATGCAGCAGCAACTTGTTTACCTTCCATCATTCTATCTTCTTTTCAACGCGAATATTTCGAATATGATATGTGGATATCATATTTGCGCACGAATTATTTGACGAAACATTCGTACGAATCTTCGACGCATACATTCGGCGATGTGTAGTCAGGTTATTTGTGTTCGGATACGAATGTTCTTTGATGTGGAAACAAAAACCGACTCCGGACGGATCGGCATTCGTCTTCGGCGCGAATATTGGCGAATATCAAATATTTGCCGAATAAACTGTCTACACATCGCTGTTCGGCATAATTTGCCGAATGTTCGGCGATGGGTAGAGGCGGCATAACATAGAGAAGTGAACCGACCTATCACTCCATCACATAATGACACTATATTACACGCTTTAAGAACTAAAAGAATTGTTTACTGTTTTGTCATTCAGTACTGAACAAGCGGTGACATGTTTCTTTCTTCAGCAGTCGTAAGAAACAACGATTTTACGATTCCAAAAAACTTCATAATTCCCTTATTTATCAGAGGATTTTCATCATCTTTACACCAAATTAAATAGTTACGAATAGACTAC
Source organism: Amphimallon solstitiale (assembly GCA_963170755.1). Classification (NCBI taxonomy): domain Eukaryota; kingdom Metazoa; phylum Arthropoda; class Insecta; order Coleoptera; family Scarabaeidae; genus Amphimallon; species Amphimallon solstitiale. The sequence goes on from OY720680.1 coordinate 104,394,550, forward strand.
TAAATGGCCTAATACAATGTGTATGTTAATGTTGTACGCCAATTAAGTTGGTATGCCTGCAATTATATCAAGGTTTAGTGGCAATTCTACCGCTTGAGCTGTGTACTTAGGCGTAGATAAATAAATTGTCATTAATTGTATTGTCAGTTGTATCGTCGGTCTTGTAAACATTATTTGATCTGATTTCTTCATATTTATACGTTTAATTTCGAACAGTTCTTTTTAGAGCTCAACAATTATCTTTCGTAAGTTATAGGTAAGTAATAATTTAATATGAAATGCAACATGTGTTTGAATAACCACTATTTTAACTTTTTTTTAGTAGTGATTGAAAAGCCAAAAATATTTATGCCTGAACAAGACGTACACATTCTTATGGACCACTTTCGAAGTGCAACTCGCAATCAGGATGGAACTTGTTCGTACAGTTGGCAGTCTTGCTTCGAGCAGTTTGTAGAAGCGTTTCCTAATGAACATGTCAACTATGAAGTTTTCGGCCATCACAAGCGTGAGATTAGTAGTGGTGATTGGACAGTTCTGGACCCACCACCACCACATTTTTATTGAACAGCTTCAGAAGCTGTTCAAAGCTCTTCAGAAGCTGTTCAAAGCTATTCAGAAGCTGTTCGAAGCTCTTCAGAAGCTGTTCAATAAAAATGTGGTGGTGGCGGGTCCAGAACTGTCCAATCACCACTACTGAGATTGTAAAGCGTTTTGAGAGAGAAAATTGTATTTGTAAGGATAAGTCAACCGGAAGACCTACAATATTAACTGAAACTGTTGTTAATGATCTTGAAGAACGAATCAATCAAACCCCAACAAATCACTACAAAGGCTATCAGCACAGTCAGGTACACGAGCCAAAGTATTTAAATAATCGCAAGTCCTTAATTATGTTTTCTTTTGAGGTATTAGTAGAGCTAGTTGTGCAAAAGCTCTATATAAAAATTTACATATGCATCCCTATCGGGTTTCGGTTTTGCAGCTTTGTACTCTCATTATTATCAACAACGTATACAGTACTGTCAATGGTTTAATTAGCACCTTAATAATAATGATTTACTGGACCTAACCTTCTTCACCGACGAAGCATGGTTCTATTTATCTGGTAATGTAAATAGCCAGAATTACCGAACGTAGGCTACGGAGAACACTCACAAATTCCATTGAAAAAGATTTGCATCCATTAAAAGTTTGAATTTGGATTGCAATTTCAAGGCGGAGAATCATAGGGCCAATATTCTTTAAAGAAATAATTAATGCAGAGAGATATCAAGAGAATTTATTAATCAGCTGCATGATGATGAAATAACAAGGGGCTATTTCCAACAAGACGCGGAGCCACTGCTCATACTGCATGGACCAACATAGATTATTTGCAACAATGTTATGGAAATCGTATTATAAGACAAGGTCTGTGGCCACCGAAAAGTCCAGATTTAACACCACCAGATTATTTTCTTTTTTGACAGGTAAAGATTAATGTCTATAAAAGCCGCTTGCACAATCTGGAGGGACTAACAAGCGATAAGTCATGAATTCATGAAATTCAAAACATAAAGAACAAATTTTGCCATGTATTATACAATTTGAGAACATGAAACGACGAATAATGAATGTTGTGTTTACAAGCTAATGGAGAACATTTTCAACAATTTTTATATATAAACTTATTTTCTACTCATCAGTGTTATTTTTATTTAATAATAGAGTATTTAATACGTATGTCTGTTAACAAGTCTGTACAATATGACCCCATTGTACTTTAGTGCTTGTCATTATTCAGAACAATATGGTTATGCCGTGTTTCTGTACTCCGCCACTGAATTTCACCAACTTTACAAAAATAAAATCCATACTACCAACTTAATGGGCATGGAAACATTTATAGACACTCTGTAGTATTACATACCGTTGCAGTATCTTTTCGACAAAATTCAACGCAATTGCTTTTCCTGAAATAAATTTCGAGCTGGTTATTATTACACCATTCTTCAAATTGCTTGATCGCCGTCAACAAATTCTGTCCTAATAGCTCCGTATTCGGTGCAGATATGAGTATTGCTGTGTCGTCAGCATACATAAAAACCTGCCCCACCGTAATACCATCGGGTAAGTCGTTAATGAATAATAAAAAAGCAAGCGGACCTAACACATTCCCCTGCGGTACACCAATACTCACGTCAAACTCATCCTAAAGAGCATTGTTTGCTTTTACTCTAATTGTGCGGTCACAACGATACGATCCAAACCACTTATTTAAATTACCTCTTTAAGACTAAACTGTACATTTTCTTTTTTCAAATTCGAACATACACCTTTTCAGTAATTCTGGAAGAAACTTTTATTCCGAAAAGAACAATGTATCACATGTATATGCTTACATAACAAAAACACAAAAAATAAAACACTTAATACTAATAAACTGTAAATAAGGAACACTAAAAATACATTGCGTTACAATACAGTGGTGGCTGGTACTAAAGGGCACAAGGGCATGTGCCCACCCAACCATCAAGATAAACACAGAAAGAAATTCACATATAATTCAGTGCATTATTTTATTTTATTATTTTTACGTATTTTTATAACAATGGTATCTATCAAAGTTTCCTTCCGTACCACACACACTAGCATATGCCAGCGCTCAAAACTATGTTCCGGGGCACGATTTCAGATGTACCTCTTTTGAGTATGTATCGTCTCGCTCCGCTTATCTTTGCCATATGCGCTTGTAACTTCGGTTTGGGGCACAAATATGCCAGACTCCGGTTAATGTCTTGCATTCATTGCGAGTGCATGTTTTCGTTGCGTTACCTTGCTTGTGTGATTTCAAAGCCTTGAAGTGACGTTTATTATTAATGATGGAAGTTAATTGTGTGCAATATCTTTTAAAAAAAACCCGCCATCATTTGAGAAAAAACTTTTAATTAAGAAGAAAGGAAGGCCTATTTCAGAACTTCAAATAAACTACACTTCTACGAATAAAACTCGAACTTACAATAGAATATTCAATAAAAAATATATATGAAAAATATTAGTGGATGTGCCTATGTTCACTAACAAATAAACTATTTTGTTTTATCTGCTTAATTTTAAAGAAAGAGGTTAGTGCGTGGAATAAACAAGGGTGAATAATTTAAAGCATATCGCAGAGAGGGCAAAGGAACACGAAAATTCCGTTTCTCATATGAATGCGTGGATTTTAGTGTTCTAGGCAAAGTGGACATACGTGAACAGTTAGATATAGTGCTTATTTGCGACATAAAATTAAGTACAACAAAGATGTTGAGAAAATCGTCATATTTTGCGCCGGTTAATAATGAATATAAAATTTTGCGGAGCTTTTGAATTGGCGTTACGAGGCCATGATGAGACATTGACGACGGAAATTCTAGGTATTTATGTAGGCTTAATCAACTTTGCAGCTGAATTAGACGCTGTGCTAGCAATACCTATGAAAGGTGTACAAGTATTTAGAAGCGCATCAAAAACTATTCAGAACGAATTGCTAGATGCAATGTTGCAAATTTACAAGCACTGGGGGGTAAACCACTGACCAAATTTTGTACACTAGATTTCTATATTAACAAAGATTTCTAGTGATATCTGTAAGATTTCTAAAGACTTCTGAAGATTTCTAAAGATTTCTGGAGATTTCTATAAGATTTCTGAAGGTTTCTAAAAATTTCTGATGATTTCTAAAGATACCTGATGATTTCTGAAGATTTTTAAAGATTTCTAAATTTTTTTGCAGATTTCTTGAAAATTTTTTTCAAATAGTAACAATAATTTTAAGATAATTATAATAAATTTTATTAAAGAAAGTTAACAGAAAAACATTACAAATACAAAAACTAAAAAAAAATAAATGATGTCACAAACAAAACATTATAAAAATAAAAATAATAGTAAAATTTATTAACTGTGTAGGTACATACATAACAACATAATCATCTAATGAGGGCAATATAAGTAATCTTGGACTATATTGTTAAATAAAAGAGCCCCCCCACTGTGCAAGAAACGTCACAATTCGTTTAAACAACTTCCATTTTAGGTTAAAAACTAACGTTCTAATATGTAATACTGTTAACTTCCAATCAACTTTTGATTTGCACCTCTAATATTGGAAGTTTATTCAACGTTATTCCTGAAAGTGTGAGAAACGAGACCTTATAGTCAGTTTGTACGACTTCCTTTTTATACTAAGAAAGAACGTTTCTGTAGGTATGAATTTTAACTTCAATATGACTTTGAATGCGCACTTTGACGATTGGAAGTGTATTTAACGTTGTTGCTAAAAGCTATAGTGACGAAGCGTCACAGCCGTGTACAAGACTTCCTTTTTAGTCTAAAACATAACGTTTACATAAATATGAATGGAAACTTCCAAATAACGTCTAATAAAAATATTAACAGCTGCTTGGGAGCAGTGCTACTAGCAGTAACACATTATAAAACGAGCTGTGGTACTAGTAAGTTGTACATACGCGGTAAACATCTGCTTAGGTATGTATATTGTAAAAGTTAAGTATTAAATAGATAAACTCCAGTGATTTGTTTAATTTCCACATAATCAATCCCACAAACAATGGAACTAAGAAACAAAAAACGAATACTCAAGAATTTATTCAAAACGGGAGAGGAAGTTCATAATTCCACTAGAAGGGCCGTAATTTCCAGAAGAATCAAAAGTGAGTATGTACCTCCTATTTAAATTTTACAAGAATCAAAGAGATAAATCAGTACGCGAGTGCAATAGGTAGAGACTAGAGACAGTAAGTAGTAAGTCGCATCGTCTGCCGTGACATCACAGACAAGCAAAAAGAAATAGACAAATATTGAACACGGCGTCTGTTTTTTTTTTGTAAACATAAATTTAAGCTGAATAGATTCACATTGCACTCCTTTCCAATTTAATTTAATATTTGAGAAAACGTTTTGTAATTTTATTTAAGACCATAAAAACTAATTTTATAATATTATTTACCGTTTTATATTTAAGCATAATTACATACAGGGTGTTAGAAAATTTATTATTTGTTAATTAATGCATGCAAATATGACAATGTTAAAAGACATTTCACCTATTTTGAGCTATTTAAAAACTGCTAAAATGGACACAATAAGAGCTCTGCATAAATTAATTTTTGAAGTAATGGCGACAGAGGTAACCGGAAGACTTGTGATGCTCCTGCAAAAGCATTTATTTGAACATAAAAAAATCATAATGCTGCAATAGCTGTACAAAGTGTAAGGTAGAAGGGGATTTCATAAATAATCGAATGACATTTAGAGAAACCACTTCATCATTAAGAATTGACACAGAATTATTCAACTATATTGATCAAATTCTTCATAAAACTTTGGAAATTGGTTTAGTCTCACATACTTGTTTGAATTACATGCATTTAGTATTTAGTATGCTTAGGTGTTGTGAAACGTTTGATTATTTTTTAGGCAAAGGGAAACAGAGAAGTTTGAATGACTGAACAACAAATATTAAACGTATGTGAGCAGTTAAAAGAATTTAGAAATTGTATGCCAAAAGAATTTAATCGCCTTCCACGATCAATTTTAGAAATGGATCGTTGGAAGGCAACATAATTAAGACAATTTTTGTTATATAGTGCCCCAATTGTGTTAAAGAGAAATGTAAGTTCAGATCAATTTAATCATTTCTTAAGCTTTCATTGTGCCATTAGAATTTTAGTAGATGAAACTTTATATCATAAATATAACGAGTTTTCCAAAACATGTTAACTTACTTTATAGAAAATTTTGGTGCTCTTTATGGTAAGGAATATGTCAATCATAATGTACATAATTTAATTCACTTACCAGAAGATACACAAATTTACAAAAATTTCAAGCTCTCGATAACTTTAGCACATTCAAGTTTGAAAACGCAATGCATGAAATAAAATTATATATGAAAACATCAAACAGACCTCTTAAACAACTTATTAATAAAATAGATCAAATCAGAAAATATAGCGAAACAGAAACTTCTGAACATATCCCCAACTTGCAAAAGAGATTCCAAACTAGTACCTGCGCGTATGTATGTAATTATACACATTTTTAAATGAGGTAAACTGTGTAAAAGTCATTATTATATTATTTTTATATTCCGGTTTTTCAGTATTCGTATACTATAGTACAAATTGGCGATACGTCGTATTCTATCATACCATCATCTTGGCTTTTGGAAAATGGCAAATCCTGTTATTGGGCGAATAGAAGGTCCTAGAAACTTAAAAGTTCGTGCAGTAGAGCCAGAATCAATTTGGAAACTACACGAAGTTAAACTTTTGGTAAGCTCACGTTTAACTTTTTCATATTCAATACAACATATTTTTTATATTTTAGATTTCTACTAAGAATCATTTTATAAAGAAAAACATTTTACAAGTTCCTCCTCCTCTTCTTCTTCCTTCTAAAATCAATTTTTCGAATAGAAAACAATTTAAAAGAAAATTAAAAATTCGATTGACGAAGACTTGCCTCAACTTGAGGAAGAAATTTCTGGTAAGTAAGAAAATAACATTTTATATTCACTTTTTAAACTATGTTTATAATAATATCAACATACAGGTGACAGTGACCCACAAAACACCAATAACCAAATACATATTTAAATTGAAGAACCGTTTGACAATTTGCGAAAGGAAATTGATGGTACTTAATACATACATTTTGGGAACCATTCAAATACGATTTTATTTACTATTTATTTTAGCCACTGGTAGGTTACTAGCCCTAGAAGAAGCAACGGAAGGAGCTACGGCAATTCATGTCATCCAACCGATTGCGTCAGGTACTGAAGAAAACAACATACAAATTGATAAGAGAGAGGGCAAGCCTTTAATTTTGATTTTTAGCTGCAACGCATGACATACATAGGTGGATACAACGAAAGGAATTTTGTTAACACATACCTACAAAATTTATTACCCAATTATATGGCAACTTTTTGTATCTGGACGAGCCAAAAAAAAATTTTTGCTTTCCAGCTTAAAATCTATATGTATCATAAAAGGTACTTCTAATGTTCTAAAGTAGTTATGTTTGAATTGTAAAATCGAAGCTAATAATTATTTCTTAGAGGGCGTAAAAGAAAATTATCCAAAAATTACCGATAGACGTTTCCAGCTAGCAACGATGGAATGTATGAAACATGCCAACCAAGGATACCAGCGGGCGACGACAAATTGAATTTGTTTTTAATCTCAAATTAGATTTATTAGTAGGTATGTACTTAAATGTAGGAAATTATTATTATTAAGGAATTGTATGCTATTCAAATGTTTTATTAAAATATTTTATATTTCAATAATACAAATTTTCATTTCTCCTAGAAATAGTTAATTAATTATTGAATAATTATTACATATAAAACTGACGCTAGGAAAAGTTTATTAAACTTTCAAATGCGACGTTGCAGAAAGTATTTACTTGAAAGTTAACGTAACGTCATGTGTAAAAGTGCCCGTGACGGCTGCAGTTTATCTTTTATTAACTTGTAAAAAGTAAGTTTAAAGCACCTTAAAAAAGGAAGTTGTCCAAACTTCTCGATGTCAACGTGCAGAGCACATTAAAAATAGCAAGTTGTTAAAACGTTTTCCATTATTCGTTAAATTAACTTCCCAAAAATTTGGTGCGAAGAACGTCGCATTTCAAACATCATAATAACTTTTTGGTGCGACGTTGGTGTGATAAAGTCGTTGGGACAGACATAAGAGCTTCAGGCTACGTGCCTGAAACGTCACAGAAGGTGTAAACGTAAAGTCACAAGGTTACAATGTAACGTTAACACAACGTTTATTGGAAGTATTCTTGCATAGTGGGCCTCTTCTTGAGATTTCTGGGGTCGGGAGTTTTCGAATTATTTCATTCTTGTCCACTTCAGCTTCATCTGGTATCGATGGGTAGACAAACATGTTTTTAGTTTTTAAAGCTGGTTTTAAGAATGTGCAACGATATGGATTTAACGCTAATATTTTTGCCACAAAACGTTTTTTGTGACCCTTCAATGATGTCAGCTCAACTATTACATAGTCTTCCATTTCTATTTCTTCAAAATTGTTAATTGATTCTTTAGTTTCAGTTTTTATAGTCTCAACAGTTTCAGTTTGAGATGAATCTGAGCCGAACTGTTCTGTATCAGTACTGTCGTCTAATTCAATTGTCTCATCTTCAGAGGTACTTTCATCTGAACTCATTTCTTTGTTGTTCTTTGTTTTTTTACGACTGGTACGTGATTGTCTTCTGCTGTTGTTGTTATCTGTTTTGTCTTTTTTTGAAAAAGTTGCTTGTTGATTCGGTTTTTCTAAGACAATTTCTTTAGTTTTACTATTCTGGCGGATACCCAGGCGGATAAATCTTCGCAACCGATCGGTACTCACTCTTTCTTTTGAATCAAGAAGCCAACATAATGATGATTTTTTTATCACTGCAGTTTTTCCTTCACCAATAGAAACTCTAACCAAATTTTCGTTTTCAAATAATAACTCCGTTTTTTCACTCGAATAATCTTTTAGTTGTAGATTCTCACCAAAAGATTGTCCAGATCTATTAGGCAAATCAGATGATAAATCTAATCTCTCATCGCTGCTTCTTTCATCATTTACGGTTTGGTCTTTAATAATGCGAGTCGTAAAGTCACATAAAACGTCTTCTTTATTTTCTATGAAAACAAGTTCGTTGTTCATTTGACTTTCATTTAAAGGTTTATCTTCTTCAACTATGTCAGGTTCATAATTAACCAGAGGTAAGGTCACTGTGTTCCAGGAATTATCCCGTACATTTATTCCCAGATTTTTAATATCTGACAAGCATTCTGCCAAAGCTCTTTCAACTGTAAGTCTAATCTTTTCATCAGAAATTGTTTTTACAACGTATTCTGTATGTATGTCGTAATTTATTTGATCGACACCGTGTTTCCTTTTCTCTCTTGGAAAAGTAATAGTGTTTCCCAAATCATTAACTATATTATTAATCATTTGAATTCTATCTGTGCGACGTAAAATATCTTTAATGCTAAAATTGACAATAGTAGAAAATGTGGATGATAAAGATCTGGTAGCTCTGAAATGTTTTTCACAAGTTTGGCTACTATAAAGCCAAGGAAGGAACATATTACTTGTCATAGCTTTATCTTCGCGAAGTCTTCTTATCACTAGTATCAGACTATGAGCATTTAATTCAATGCATGAATAACAATTTGAGGACAAGAAGTTTTCTGATAGTTTCAAGTTTTGCTCTTTGATCCACCACCGCCAAATTCTTAGAAAGAAAGTTGTATACCATATCTTATATATCCTTTTCTCTACAGATATGTTTTTATCTACAAAAGCTGATATAGTAAAGTTCATTATTTTTAAAAACGCAACCGTTCCTTGACTATCTGATATATTTTTTATCAAAAGTTCTCTTACTTTATCAAAGCACATCCTTTCTGCTGCTTGAAAGTTCATTTTATCTTCGCCATTAAGGTCCGATGCAGTGAGTAAATGCTGATCTTTCGTAAAAGTTTTGACCAGAAGGTCGAGATGACTCACAGAAGCCGTGTAGTTGCCGACAGGTAATATATATTTTTTATCATCTTTTTTCAATAAACGTGTTCTTAGTTTTGTTGCTATGTGATAGGTATCTTGAGTAAATATAAAATGACTTTTTTCATCATCAATTTTAAAAAATTCCCAGTTACTTAGTGAAATTCTATTTTCAGGACTAGGAAGGTGTGCACTCTGACGCATTGCCTTTAGGAGTCTAGGATCCCCGTCAGAAGAAAAACCCACAATATTTATACCAAACTCGTTTGCCTTTTTTGCCATAAACGCCCATCTTTCTTTTACATCTTCAGATGTGAATTTGTTGTCCGTTCCAAATATAGTTAGACAGTATGGTGGAGCAAATTCACATAATGGTTGTGCCATTACAGCATAAGCATAGTGAGCTTTCGTTTGGTATAGAAAATAATCTTCTATTGTTTTTGCTGATGTAGCAATAAAAGCGTCGACTTTCGGTAACCCATGTTCTAACGGTAAAACAAATCCCATAATTTTGTTACTTATAGGATCGTATTCTATTTTTCCCGTTATGCGTGTTCCATCTTCACTTACCCATATATACAGTGGATACTTACGCTCTTCTAGAAATGATTTTAATCCATCAAAATCAAAAAAACCTTCTTCAGCGTTTCGTTTATATTTAGCTGAGAATCGATTTAAGGATGATATTGATGGCAATGTGTTTTTCAAATTTGCATGTAATGTTTCATACAAAAGGCGTCCTCCGACATAATAAAGATAAAGTGCAAATTTCTTCAGCGGATTCTCAAAATTGTTTTTTTTATCTGAGACTTTTGAATTTTGCAAAGAAACTTCGTACAATGTCTGAATTAGTTTGTTGGTAATATCCTCATCTCCATCTTTTACCTTCAAGTTTTGTGTAAGATGTTTCTTCATTTCTGGGCACTGATCCATAAAGGCTTGAATTTTTTGTACAAGGGGAAAAAAAGTTGTTATTACTTGTTGTGTTTTATCCATTTTTTCTCTTAATCGTTTTCGTCGCTCACGTCTTTGGTATTTGCAGGTTTTCCATTTCTGGACTGATAAAATATTTTGGGACAGATATTCAGGGCAGGAACTATTTGTCCCCGTGATAGTCCTGCTCTGACAAAAATTTTGTGTTTCTTCATTATTATCTTCTGTTGGTGGATTATTGTTCTGCGCTAGTGTATGGTCTAAATATTTTGAATCCCATTCTGAACAATTGTCTAATCCAGAAGATGATTCCGTCTCATTGAAGATTCTATGGATAGAAATATTAAAAATAAATTCGTTCATATCTGTTTATATACTTACGGCTGGATAATATTACTTTCACTGCCATTATCTTCTATTTGTGAACTGTTATTACATGAGACAGGTTTTATTTGGCTGTGTAAAGCAACATCAGAAATTATATTTATCTTAGCTATTTTTTTCTGATGAGTATATTTTTCAGGTTCTTGAGTCACTTTATATAGATAACCATCAATTTTTCTAGAAGATTCTTTCTTCCGCTTTCTTGTGTCCGCAGCTTCGGCGCTATGTTTTTCAAAATGGCAACTGTTGATGTGTCTGTGTATATTGGAATAAATCCACCGTGGGCGGTAATTGTTCTTTTCCGCTTTCTTAAATATCTTGAAACGTGAATTGCAAAAACATTTTATAACGCAAATTATGCTATCACTATCAGTCTCTAATTTTGAGTTATATTCAATTTCATCAAACTTGCTATTATAGAAAGTCCACTGTTTAGGATCGCACTTACTTTTTGCCCAGTTTTTCAGTACTTTTGCTATTAATTTATTTTCTTCAGTAAGGTCAACATTTAGATTTGTTTTTAAATTATTATCAGAGGAAGAGACTGAAGTTTGTTTGATAGAAAGGCTTTTCGGAGTTTCATTTGACAGACTTTGTGGTAACTTAGGTGGTATCAAAGAATGGTTATTCCGAGATGTGTTTTTATAAAACTGCGCTATTAAAAAAATTAACTTTCGATGGCCACTAACAATCTTAAATTTTTCGATGTTATTGGAAAAGAAGCCATAGTACAGATTTTGTTCATTTTCTGCTATTATACTTGGTAAAGTTTCTCGTGCGAAAATTTCAATTTCTGTCAAGTCGCTTTCAGAAATATTTGCAAAAACCTCTTTATTGTCATATCCGTTTATAATTAATAATTTCTTCAAATAATCCGGAATTTTTACATTCAAAGCTTGCTCAGCCAGCGCAAACATATCTTCATTTTTAGGGTTTTGTTCATTAGTCATATCCGCTGTAAATGACATCGCAACTGAGAAGCACTGGACATTCTAAAAGAATAAGAAAAATAATAATACAATGTGATGAAAAATGTCCAGATGATAGCGTCTCCCAAAACACAATGTGTCAAAAACACATTGAGTAAATATCACAGCCCCAACCTCTTTCATCAATAAGTGAACATTATTATCTCTGTTGATCGCCGCCTTCATTTTGACGCTTCTGAGAAATTATATTCACTCAACAAGAACCTTCTGCTTTAAAGTCTACCCATAATAGATATTCAAGTTACTTACCAATCAACGTTGTAGGTAGATATTTTATGTTTTATATATCTATGGCGAAAACTGGCCAAAACGGTAAAACAATCTCGCAAATAAAAGCGCATGCGCACAATTCTCTACAACCTGTGATGATTTCTTAGATTTCTTTATGATTTCTTCAAGATTTCTGTAGATTTCTTTATGATTTCTTTAAGATTTCTGAAGATTTCTTAATATTTCTGAAGATTTCTAGAGGTTTCTAAAGATTTCTTTAAGATTTCTGACGATTTATAATAAATTTCTAGTGATTTCTTTGAGTGTGTACACTAGATTTCTGCAGTGGTTTACCCCCCAACAAGCACGGAATATTAAAGGAAATTAAATCTGCAAATTTCATTGCTTTGGAGGCCGATGAAACTACAGACACCTCTAATAATCAGCAAATGGTTGTTATTATTCGATGCGTGTTTAATGGACAAATTTTTGAACGCTTTGGGTCTTTCTTTAAACCGGGTGGACATAATGCTGAAGTATTAACAAAAACATTGTTTAATGATTGGCAAATAATTTTAAATTCTCCTTCTGGGTCCGATAACAATAAACTAACCGCTCAAAGTTAGGATGGAGCGTCCGTGATGAGTGGTAAGACAAATGGTGTCCAAGCTATTATCAAAAGAACATTTCCACATGCACATTATATTCACTGTTACGCCCATCAATTTCATTTAATTATTGAATGAGCGACACAGTGCAATAAAAATGTAAAAATTTTCTTTGCAAATTTGCAGTCATTTTCAAGCTTTTTTCTCGAGATGGATTCAATTACTATTAGTGAAGCAAGTGGTTTATTGGCAGGAATTTCTCTACTGGTTGAAAATATTTCATTTCATCATTCCACATATTGAAATGTTATTTAATCAGACTCAAATGCGCGGGATTGACAGTGCTCAACTGCAAAAGGCAATTGAATAATTCCAACAGCAAATTATTCACATTAGAAATTTAAGAATTTCTACTGACAATGACAATCAAGAACGCAATATTGAAGAACCTGCAAGGAAAAGACAAAAAACGAGAGCTGGTGATAACAGAGCTGTTATTGCAAAGGAAGTATGTGACACTATTTTAAGCCAAATTAGCGACCGATTTGATTTTAGGGATCACTTAAGTGCAGAAAAATTATTAGATTCTCAAAATTTTAAAACTTATAGTCATTCATCTCCACAAAAACATTTTGATGAAACTATGAAATCTTATCCTATGTTGGACAGAGTAAAATTTATGGGCGCGATGGCATGTGTGACGTAGGTGGTGTTTTGCCACTTTTAGTGTTCATAACAAACAACAACCTAAAAAGGATTTTGATGGAAACATACAAACTGTTGGATATTACTTGTACAACGCCCATGTCGACAGCAGAATGTAAACGATGTTTTTCCACCCTCAAACGCATTAAAGCTTTTCTGAGAAGCATAATGTCAGAGGATCGACTGAACGTATTGGCGGTCTTATCAATAGAAAAGAAGTTAATCTAGTCTATCCCGGATTTTGACACCAAAGTAATAGATATTTTTTCCAGCATCAAAAATAGGGGAATAGATTTTATGTACAAAAAATAAGTTTTTGTGCCCACCCTCTTTCATAACTCACGAGCCGCCACTGTTACAATATAATAACTAAATTAATTTGTCTTCATAACAAGTGACAAATAATAATTGCTCAACGTGTCAAGTCGAAATTCAAAAAATAATAAAATGAAGCAAAAATATTGAGACATGCTTTGAGGTTATCTTGAGTGCTGTGATAACATTTACCAAGCTTCACAATTATTTCAGCAAACCTATCCGAACAGAGATCTTTCAAGTCTATGCAAATTCCAGCGGTAAGTAAATTTACGGAGATGTGGGGATTTCAAAAAACCGAAACGGACTGCCTGCTGAAATGTTGCCCAATGTAATATATTGGGTTGCGCAGAGATGGCGTTATATTTAGCGCCAAATGGAGAGCAGTTTGAGCATGAGACGATGGTATTCTTTAAATTTTTGTTTTTTATGTTTGCGTATACATATGTTAGATATTGTAGTTTGCAGAATAAGAATCTCTATCAGAATTACATAAAAAAAAATTTGCTCGAATTTGAACACAAAAATTTACAGTTTAGTCTTAAAGCCCTTAGGGTTATACAAAACTTTATTAGGCCCTTTGGTAGTCTATTCACAACCATTGGATAACTTTTAATTTGCACATTTTTTGAAATTTTGATCACAGAGTTATAGCTTAAGGGGGCTTTCGCAGTGGTGCCGACTTATTGCCCTGAGATAGGACATAAGGGGAGGGCGCGGTGCCATATGCGCTAGTGCAAATTCCGCCGTTGTAAGGTATTCGTTCAAGTCAAACAACTAGCAGTGATTTTTGTTTTTCTTATTATTATTCTTTTTGCATTAAATTGAATACAACGAATTAATAAAGGATTTTGGGAATATTTTCTTATAATAAAAATTATTAACATTTAACCCTCGAAGTTGGCCAACTTTACATCATAACACAGATTCAGAAACTATATTTTAAAAACTAATTCCAGTCAAACATGCAGTGAACCTTTGTTTATTTGTGTTCTGAAATTCATTTTGATGTTTCACAACGGAAAGCTGTACTATTGCTTGAACGATACCTTTTAAAGTCGATAGGTTCGACGTTGCGTGAGCCCCCTTAATTATTACTTGCAATTTACATCTGTGTCCTTTCGCAACTGTATTAACAAATTTACTCATTCATTCCGACAATATTTATTGTAACTTATGTTTATACAAGAAAGGTATTAGCACTATCCCATTTTTGTTTATAAAAGATTCATGCGTTTTATGATGATAATTAGATGATGAAAAGCAACTAGACAAATTAGTTTTCGAAATCTTATTTAGTTACTTATTATTGTTCAAGTTCTCAACTCTTCTGTATGCATATATTTAAATTTTGTCGTATTATTAGTATGAAATCCTGTTGGTAACAAATATAGTATTATTATTATTACACTGACAATAGCAAACGCGTACACTACTTATTTTGTGTTTAAATTTAGAATCAAGGCAGGTCTTGGACGTTTGGAAAATTTGTTTATTAAGACAATAAGTCAGTGGCGGCTCTTTAATGAGAGCAAGTGAGCAATTGCACCCCCTGGAATTTTGAAACAAAACAAACCAAGCGGCGACTAACTGTGAAAGTATTTATTTATTACGTATTCATAGTTATTGAACAGGAACGTGGGGTGTGCGGCACGCGTAACAACCTACATGCACCAATCGTCGTCACAGATATAATGACGACTAACAGCGCACGGATGTAAACTATTCGAATGTTTACCCCTTCCACCGAGAGAAACATACCCATGAGCTAAGCCCTACCGTTGCTCCGTTAAGCCATTAACATTACATTGAAGGTGGAGAGAACTGTATTTTGTTCTACTTCCATATCGTATAATATACTAGAAAGCAGCAATCAATCGACTTCCGTCATAAAGGAAAAATAATGACGTCTGTATTGCCAATTTCATAACAACGAACATAATTACTTTATATATTACTAAATTTAGAATTTCATTGGTATAGAATACATTATATGTATATAATAATAATTACAGGATTATTTTATTTATTAATATTAATTAAAAATGATAATGTTGACGTTATTTTAGCCAGTTTAAAAAAAATATTAACATCGGATGTTGGCTTACATGAAACATCGTTTACACGTCGCTAGTGATTTTGAATTTTGAATTCCTTGCTGTCATTTGACAGTATTGTTTGACAGTATTATAGGTTTTGGTTGCTGTTGTTTATGTTTGTTATTTTATTGTAGTATTATTTTCAAAGTCCTTTTTAAAACTAACGATGCTTAAGCGATTCAATAGTCAGTCAAAGGCGCTCATTAGCTCTTTGATTACTTACATACAAACGTAAGTTGAATAACTATTACCATTGACAAGTGTGCGAGAGGTATGTATACATATTTGTTGTAATGATATCAAATAAATATTAATATTATCATTTTAGAGGATTGCACAAGCTTTAAATATTTCCATTGAATCTGTGAGCAGTATTTTTAAGACACGTAAACAAAATGATGTTCACCGAAGTCCTAAAAAAACGTTTCAGGAAACTGTATGTGATTACTCCTGCAATAAAAGCAACAATACGTAATACGATATGTGTAAAAACGCTATGTTGCTTATACAACTCATTGAAAATAAAAAGAATATTATAATGTTAATGGTGTTTTTTAGAACAACACTTTACATGAGCTTCGTTATTATCACTGCCAGTGGACCATCATATCTTTGATGGCTCTGTTGATTCTTTTGGTAGAGTACTAGCAGATATTGGTTTCAAATATAAGAAAGACTAGAGAAGATTAAGGAAAAAACACATGTTCTTCCTCGAACTAATTTTCTATAAAAATATATGAATAATTTACAATCTAAAAGTCCACTGGAAAGTGTCTATTTGGATGAGACTTGGATTTTTGAAAATGGTACTGTAACCAGATCATGGCAGGATGATAGTTATAAGAGTGTATGAAAGTTGACGGCTAAGATAATACTCTGCATTAAAATTGACACGTGTCGAGTACTACAAATTTTGCTTTGGTTTTAGGTTTATAGTCATTTATGCAGGTACAGGTAATGGTTTTATTAACAGTGCCTCTTTAGTATTTTTTCAAATACTTGTAATCCTGATTACCATCATGAAATAGATAGAAACAATTTCTTAAATTAGTATGAAAATGAACTGCTGTGTACGCTAGAAGTTATCATAGCATTTATATGATAAATCTCCTAATAATTCTTGAAACAAAGGTCAAATAAGAGAATGGTTAAGAGCCATAATATACCAGACACACACAGTTGTACAACTATCATCATATTACTACATATTCAACCCGATAGAGCATATTTGGGGAATATCCAAAATATATTATAATAAGCACATGGGAGAGCAGAATTTTGAGGAAAAATACAGTTAAGATGTGGAATCAGACCCAGAAATGAGAATACCTGAAATTTAGACAAATACTCTTAGATACACTAGCAGTGAAATCAAAAAATGATGGGACCGAGAATTGTTGCTTGGCAGAGAAGAAGTAATACCATTTATTATAAATGTACAAAATCTAAAGACAGTAGAAACAGTGATAATAAACAAGAATGTCTGTAAAATCTATTATTCTTTTTTGATAAATTTTTTATATATTACTACAATTAATTTGTAAAATTGAAAATTAATAACTTGAAATAAAAAAGACATAAGGTGTCTTTTTTTACAAAAGTAAAACATTTTAGCCATATGTAGTTATTGTACAATAGTGAGTGAGTGTACTGTTTTGTTGTTTCTTATGTGGGTTCGTTTTAATTAAACGTTAACACACTTTTCATTTTAAAACACTTTATTAACAAAGCTACAGTAACAGATATTAAATCTTATACATATGTATGGCGCTACTAGAAGCCATCATCTCTGTATCTAGTTCGTTGACAAAACTCCTATTCTAGTCTAAAACTACCAATCGCTACCAATCTTAAATAATAAAAACCCTTACACAACACGCTTTTTTTTTTTTTTTTTTTTTTTTTTTTTTTTTTTTTTTTAAGTTAATACATTAATATAAGACATAGTCACTTAAGGTTTGAGGCGGCCGAGAAGTTCTCATACTTCTTGTATTTACAGGTTTATTTTGATTTCTTATAAATAAGTCATTATCATTTACATTCATAATATCATTATCTATAGATACATCATTGTCACTACGATTAGGATTTACATCATTATCAATTACACTATTTATTATAGTATCATCAAGATTAATAATAGTTTCAACAGGCACTACAACATTATCAGGGTTAACATCGTTAATATCTGTTTCACTAACCAGAAGGTCTTCGTAAACATAATGCAAGTTAGGGCAAAAATTACTTTTATTGAAGCTTATTTTTGTTTTGTTAATTAGCTTCCGATTACGCCTAAATTTATTATTATTTAAATCTTTAACAATATAGGAACGATCATTATACTTTTCCACCACTTTACCTTTTTCCCATCTTTTATTTTTTTGAAATAAAATATTTTCGTTTATATTCAAAGGAGGTAAATCTTTTGCTGATTTGTCATAGTGTTTTTTTTGTTTTTTAGAATTACTCCTTAATTTATCTGTAACAGTAGGGCTTTCTATAATTTTAGGCATTAAATTTTCTATAGCTGTAGGAATTTTTGT
This sequence comes from Amphimallon solstitiale, assembly GCA_963170755.1. NCBI lineage: Eukaryota > Metazoa > Arthropoda > Insecta > Coleoptera > Scarabaeidae > Amphimallon > Amphimallon solstitiale. Next base: position 104,412,896 of record OY720680.1, read on the forward strand.
TTTTACCAATTTATTTAAAAGTAGTTGAGAAGGAGAATAACCTATGCTTGGTAATGGGGTATTTCTATACTCTAATAAAAAGTTAGGCAAATCATCATAATTTTTCATTTTCTTTAACATTCTTTTTGCTATGTCCACGTATTTTTCGGCTAAACCATTTGATTGGTGGTGATGCGGACTAGAAAATTCAACTTCAAAGTTCCAGTTTCTCGCAAAATCCCGGAAACATATGCTATTGTACGGATTGTTATCTCCAAAGAATTTATCCGGTACACCAAATTTTGAAAATATTTCTTTACAAACTTTAACAACAGTTTCTGCCGTTTTGCTAGAAGTAGGAACCACTTCCATCCAATGTGAATAAGAATCTACGATTAATAAATAGTTTTGATTTTTATACTCAAAAAAATCAGAATACAAGTATTGCCAGGGTCGATTTGGAATTTCGTGTGTTATAAGATTCTCTCTTTTATTAGCTGGTTTATTTACTTGACATATTTCACATTCATTTATAAAATTTTCAATATCAGCTGACATTTTTGGCCAAAACATTACTAGTCTAGCGCGTAATTTAGATTTTTGTATTCCAAAGTGGGCCTCATGAATTAATTTTAACATTTCCTTTCTTAATTGTGAAGGTACAATAATTTTAGTATTATAAAACAATAGATTATCTGAGAGAAATATATCATCCCTTAAAGCAAAATAATATTTTAATTCTCCATCTAGAGCTCTATTGGACTTAGGCCAGCCTGTAGAACAAAAATGTTTAACTCTTGACAGAATTATGTCCTTATCAATAGCATTTTGAAAAGTTACTTTCTTTTCTGGAGTCATAGGGACATTTAAGGAAAGTGAATGCACCATATACTCCAATTCTTCATCTACTGGTGTATTTGTCTTAATGTAGGATCTACTTAAAGTATCAGCTACGTACATTTTCGATCCGGGGAGATATTCAACATTTAACTTATATTTTAATAACTTTAATAACATTCGTTGTAAACGAGCACTAACATTATCCAAACTCTTATTAAATATCGGGATTAATGGTTTATGGTCAGTCTGTATAGTTATCTCTCTGCCATAAATTAGAAATTTAAATTTTTCACAAGCAAATGTTATGCTGAGGAGTTCTTTTTCAATTTGAGCGTATTTGACTTCTGCGTGATTCAAAGATCGAGATGCAAATGATACGGGATATCCGTCTTGTAACAGAACACAACCCATGCCCTTACTAGAAGCATCAGTTTGAATAGTAATTTTTTTATTTTCATCAAATAACTTTAATATTGGTTTGTTTGTGATCAAAGTTTTTAAAGTATCTAATTCGGATTGATGAGCATCTGTCCAAATAAATTTGATATCATTTCTACTTAAATTTCTCATATGAAAAGTTAATTGCGTTAAGTTCGGTATAAACTTAGAAAAAAATTTAAATAGTCCTAAAATTCTAAGTAAATCTTTCTTATTTTCTGGTATTTCTAGAGCTAAGACAGCATTAATATTTTTATTTGAGGGTTGAACACCTTTTTTTGAGATATCTTGGCCCAAAAAATTTACTTCTTCTAGTTTATATTGTAATTTACTAAAGTTAAATTTAATTCCGTATTTTAAAGCTCTTTCTAGGACAGTTTTGAATGCTTTATCATGTTCTATTTCATTAGAACCTGTAACGATTAAATCGTCAAAATATATACTTACACCAGGTATATCACCAAATATTTCCATATTTTTTCTTTGGAATATTTCAGGTATTGAATTTAGGCCAAAGGGTACTCGATTAAATTTATATCTACCAAAGGGGGAATTAAAAGTACATAAGTTAGAACTGCTTTCATTAAGTTGGATCTGCCAAAACCCATCTTTCATATCTATGACCGAAAACATGGTCTTACCTACCAAATTGTTTAAAATATCATCACATTTGGGTATTATAAAATGTTCTCTGCAAATAAATTTATTTAGTGGTTTGGGATCAAGACATAAGCGAAGGGAACCATTGGGTTTTTCTACTATCATTAAAGAATTTACCCATTCAGTAGGATAATTTACTTTTGAAATTATACTTTTTTCTTCTAATTCATCTAGAGTTTCTTTAAGTTTTTTATGTAGTGATAATGGTACTTTTCTCTGAGTCTGAATGACTGGAATTGCATTTTCTTTTAATTTTATATCTACGAATCCTGGTATACAGCCAAGACCATTAAATATTTCCATAAATTGTTCATAAAGGTCATTTTTGTTATTTGGTAATAACGTAAACTTATCAAGTAAATTATTCTCAATTGCATTTAAGCGACATATTAATTTGAATTTTATACAGTCTGTTAATCCTAATATCGGTTCAGAATCAAGATCTACAATTAGAAATTTCAAATTGCAAGATTTATCTTTATAGCTACATTTTAAAATTAATTCACCTAGTACATTAGTTTTGAAATTTCCATAAGAAAGAATAATACTTTTAGTTGGAATAATAGAGGATTTCTGAATATTTAATTTGCTGAGAATTTTTAGTGGTAATACACTTGATTCTGCACCTGAATCTAATTTAAATCTAATATTATGATTATTAATTAAAACATATTCATACCAACATGATACATTCAAAGAATTTTCTTTATGTTCATAAATTTCAACATAGTTGTCTTGATTTAGTTCGGTTTTTCTTTGTAGAATATTTGAATTGTCTTCATTCGATGTCTGGATTTCTTCTATTTTTTCTTCGTATCTTGGGTTTTCATTTTTCTCTTTTTTATCTTTTGCATCCTTTCTAGAATTTTTGAAATCTGATGTGGATAGTTGATTTTTATCTTTCGAGCGACACATTTTTGCAAAATGTCCTTTCTTCTGACATACAGCACAAGTTTTGTTGTATGCAGGGCATTTCCCTCTGGTGTGTTCAAAGCCACATCTTTTGCATTTAATTAGTGCTAGTGAAACTGCATTGACTCGCTCTTCTGGAGTTAATAATTTTATATGCTGCTCGGATAATTCTACAGATTTACAGTATTCTTGTATTTTTTCAAGGCTCATGTCAGGTTCTCTAATTAATCTTTGTTGTATTTGTTTGTCATTAATTCCTAGAATTACTCTGTCTTTTAACATTCTGTCAATATATGACTGTTTACAGTTGTCCTTTGAGCACATGAATTCGCAGTTAGCAGCTTGCTTTTTTAATTCAGTTATAAACGAATCAATGGCTTGATCTTCCTTTTGAATAATATTATTGAATTTAAATGTTTCCATTGTTATATTTTTCTTGGGTAGAAAATACTGGTCAAAACAGTGTAGGACATTTTCTAGTGTTTTTATATTATCCTTAGGAAAGGTATTGTATATATCCAGACCTGTTTCTCCTATTGTATGTAACAGTAAGGCAATTTTTACATCTTCCTGTTCTTTACTTTTTCCTGATGCTAGCATAAAAATCTCGAACCTTTGTTTCCATTTCGGCCATTTACTAATTGAATCTTCCATGGAAAATTGTTCTGGTGGTTTGCACTCCATTTTGTTTTCGTTACCTATCTGTTGGCGGGAACTAGTATGTTATCAGGATTGTTATCACGTTTTAATTAATACTTCTGACACCATGTTTTGTTGTTTCTTATGTGGGTTCGTTTTAATTAAACGTTAACACACTTTTCATTTTGAAACACTTTATTAACAAAGCTACAGTAACAGATATTAAATCTTATACATATGTATGGCGCTACTAGAAGCCATCATCTCTGTATCTAGTTCGTTGACAAAACTCCTATTCTAGTCTAAAACTACCAATCTTAAATAATAAAAACCCTTACACAACATGTACTTTAGACGTTAATAATCTAATTATTGACGTTTAGAGTTAGTTTAGTATTTATTCATAACATGTAATTATTAATGATGTAGTATAATGTGATATATTGTTTGTGTAACATATAAAATTACTATTTATTTTTATCCGGTATACTAAAAAAAGTTACATATTACCATTAGTTTTATTATTTTATGTGCTCGTCTTTACTTATGACAGAGAATGGCATATTTCATAATACGTCATGTAAATGTATAAGAATATGTTAATATTTTGAGCATATTTTCATTAGAATTTTAGTTTCAAGTCAAAGATGTATTAATTTATATAATTGTTACTACCAATTAAATTTGTAAGATAAATACATAAACAGAAAATGTACAATATATGACAATAAATTGGCTAGGTGTACTGACTTTAAAAATGTGTACTAATTTAAATTTTGTACTCAATGTTATCGATTCTAAGGAAAAACACTAAATATAAAAATAAATATATTCCTTATATTACTTGGCTGCAGCATTTATAGCTTTCTTTTTGTTGGATTTGTTATGTTCTAAGTTGAAGAGTGTTATTAGTAATAATTTATTACAAATTTGAATAAGTGACGAGATAATTTGTGTTGCTGTAACATACTTTGATACAAGTTAATTGTAAAGTACGACATTAATATAAATTAAAGTCAGGTTTAAGAAGATATTTTAAATAATGAAGAATTATTAAAAGAGCTTGCTTCCTAAAATATACACATTATATAACCATTGTTTAAGTATTAAGAAATAATTACACAGAATAAAAGTACGAAGAGTTTTTTTTTTTATTTTTACTATTTTATTAAATGAAATGGTGTATTCAAGATGTAGTTTTATTTCATTATACTCACAGAATACTTTATTTTTAACAAAAAGTCCTTAATTTACATTCAGATAATTCGGTAAATTTTGATGTCAATATAACCTCAAAGTAAACTTCAGAAATCCTAAATTTTATTCGTCGATCATAATAGTTATTTTCGCGGAGCCGATTCCGATTATATTCTGAACATAAAACGAATGTTACCAATGCGCAAGCGCGCCTGCCGATTAGTTTCAGAATCGTCCAGGGCACAGTATAGTACCAATACAGTAAAACGTCTCCCTTAAAAATCCCGTTTCGATCCCCTCCATAAAATACATGCGCATAGTTCACCACTCTGTAGCACAGTATACTTCTCTGGTTCGGTAACGAGTGTTTGTTTATATTTATATAACCCTAAATTTGAAATATATTTAAAAAGAAGTGATTTTATTACATTCTGTTTGTTTTACTTTTTGATTTGTATACATGTTATATAAATAGCATTTTTTAATAATTAATTGATTCTATTATTGTTTTTTAAGTGTTTAGGTACATACTTTATTTAGAATTTATCTAGGTTTACATTCTTTAATCATTTACAATTTGGTTGAGAAATGTGTTGCTGATTGTTGTGGAAGTATTATAGGTGATCCAGGAATATCCTTTTTTCGATTTCCACTTGATGAATCTCAGTATTAATACTAAATAGGTATATGTTATAATTTATTTTAGTTATGTAATGTGTTTTTTAGATGTTTTGAATAGATGAATAGGGTTGGTTTTAATGAAAACCACAAATATGGAAATTTCTCATCGAAAAAATGTTATGATTATTTGAGATTATGTAAGAAGCATTTTGAAGATGATTTGAGCCTTGTCTAGACAATCGAGGAGATATGTCCAGTGTCGTTTGTATTGGTAAAGTACCTTCCACAAGTTTTGATGTGTCTCAAGATGAGATTTTTACAGGTATCATTTTCTATTAAATTTAACACTTCACCATATTTAATTAGTACAAAAATGTAGTACATATGAATTTACACAATATAGTGTGAATGTGTCATTGGGATATGCAGTTCCACAGTAAATATTATGAAAAGGTTAGAATTAAACACTAAATATTATCGCAAGCCTGAAATGTAATTCACTGAGATATATATCCCAATTACACATACTGTTATCATTATGATTTAGTGGCATTGATTGAATTTTGTTAAAAACACTTACTGATACATTTCAATAAGTAATTTTCTTCAAGTTCAGTAAAAGATGCTAAATCAAGAAAGATTATGAAAGGTATTTTATGTATGTATGTGTGTATGTATGTATATATAGCTCTTTGTGTGTTAAGCTATACATAACATTATTTACTTTAAGATGCAGCAACACAAACTTCACAAGCTCTATCAGCTGCATCACCAAGGAAGCAGGCATTAAGGAAACAGATCAGGACCTTATCGAAAGCACAAGGAAGATATGAAAAAATATTAAAGGAACAGGAAGATGTAAGTATGGATATTAAGAAGAACTTAGGTAAGTATTTTACTGGTGAGTTTGCTAATTTTCTTGAATTACAAATTTATGTGGCTGGAAAGTCTTCCAGAGGTATTCGATATATCAATGAATTAAAACAGTTTGCTTTAACATTATATTTACATAGTTCCAATGCCTATAAATATCTATCAAATATAATTCGACTACCATCAGTATCAACTCTTAGGTCTATTACGCTTAATTGGGAAATAAGCAGCGGATTTAATGAATTCTTATTTTCAGCTATAAAATTGAAAGTGAATACGTTAGGAGAAAAGAATCGAGATTGTATCCTTTGCATAGATGAACAACTGTCTTTGAAATCACATTTGTTTTATAATGTCAGCATTGATGAAATTGTTGGGTTCCATGATGTTTTTAATAGTCGTTCAACAGATATTGCCAATATGCTGTTGTTATTATGTTCATATTTTTAATTATTAAATTATATTATTATCAATAAATAATTATTTTTACTAATATCGTGTTTTATTACCTGTAACCTTGTATATGTGTACATTAACCCATGAACTAATAAAATAATCGTTTATTATGATAGATTTTTTTTCCTGTGCTTATGTTTCTTGCATAAAAAAGGACCTTGAAAGTGAGATAGAGCATTTGTTTATTTGCCACGTACAAAGTGGTAATAAGTAAAGCAAACTTTAAAAATACAATAAATAACTACATTTTCAGTAAACACATTACACACACACACATTATTCTCTTGAATTTTGTTGATAAATGACAAGTTCATTTCCACTTGGAATGATGGTTGATTTGAAAATTCTAGACAATACAACAGAAAACACCGTTGATGTCTTTCTCATTATATTTGTATGGCACAGATTTTTTAAATCATTGTTTATGACCCCGCTTACAGTTAACCAATTTTATCAATAGAATCACTAAAAGTAGTATAATTATATTATTTTATATTTTTATAGGAGTGTTATGTAATTTTTAGAATGTGCAATATTAAAAACTAGCTACTATATATTTTTTGTTATCTAATATAGTGTTCAGAATATATCTAATATTTATTATTCATATAACTAATCAAATTATTTATTATTTCATTATGATTGTATATTTATAACTTTTTCGCCGACCCCTGTATATTCACTTCCCCTATGCGCGTAGTTCACTGCGCAGTCGTCCTAAAAAAATAAAACTCGAACACGAACATCAAAGGGACCGCGGTAGAGTCGCGGTACTGTATAGTTACTATACTGTGTCCAGGGTGAAATAACTCCACGAACGCACCAACACACTCAGCGACTGTTTTGTTTACATGTGCAATTTAAGGTTAGGTATTTTTGAGATAAGTTTTTGGCAAATTTTGTTAAAACGAGGTAAGTTGAGACTAGGATGTAACTTTACCGAGATACAGGTATTCGTTATTTTTGTACAGATGGAGGAATTTTTGAGATTTTCGGAGCCAGAAGAAACAGAAACATTCAAATGGGGCCACAATACCACACTTCTCTTTCTCGATGTATATAGGGAATACAGGAAGCAAGTTGGTTCTTTAAAAATTAAGAATCTAAAAAAAATGTTCGAAGAAATTGCGAAAGAACTGAGGTTTAAAACGAAACAAAACATAAGTGCAGCTAATTGCGAAAATAGATGGAAGCACTTGGAAAGAACATACAAAAAATTTATTGATAATAATAATAAAACTGGCAGAGGGAGAAAAGACTTTGAATATGCTGAGATTATGGATGAGATTCTAGGTAAAAAAAGAAACATACATCCGGTTCTACTACTGTCTTCAGACACAGTGACTCCTGTCACAACGGAAGAAGCAAATATCAATTTCATTGCTACGAACACTGACACTTCTACAATTGAGAAAGCAAATCGAGCAGCTGAGAACACTGAGAACACCCAGGACAAAGTATCTCTGAAACCATCAGGATCACAAAAACCAAAATGCAATAATAAAAAACTAAGAGTAGATGTTCTGAAAGACATAAGACAGGATAGAAAAGAGTTTTATAAAAAATTTGTAGAACTAGAAGAAAAGAAGTTAAACGAAAAGAAACGAAAAAATGATATTTTGCAAGAAAGAAATGCTTTATTGCAACAATACATGATCAATGAATTGCCAGTGGTGTCTCTAGAAACTACAGAATAAATCTATAAAAAAATGTTGCGTGGATGTTATTTTGTTAGATAACTCTACATGTAAAATATACTTATACCTGCTTTTGTCATATTTTTAATAATAAAAATAAAACTATCATTGGTTTAGTGTTGTAGACCGTGTAATATAATTAATATACGAGTAGTCATAATAAAACCTGTATTAATGTGAGTTTCACGATAATCTGCGGTCTCAGCACGCCATGGCAAACCAAAAAACTTGTCATAAGTTATGTTTGATTCTTCTTACCTGGCAAGAATTAGTTGTGTTGTCTCCAGTGGTCATTATACTCGTAAATGTCAGCATACATTCAGCTAGATTAACTAGTTACTAGTAACTAGTTTTTTGGTTTGTCATGGCGTGCTGAAACCGCAGAGTATCGTGAAACCCACTATACAAATAAAAGCTACATTCGAAAGGGTAAATTATTCATAACTTCATTTCTTTTCATAATTCCATTCATATCATCCTGATGGACTTCATCTTCAACATCGTGTACCACAATGGCGTCGTTCTGCTGAGGTATGTCTTGTACAACTACGACGTCGTTGAAATTGTCTTCTATTGCCAGATTATGTAATACTGCAGCAGCTCGAATAAAGTGTACGCAAAACTCTATATTTCTCAGTTTTAGATGATAAAGCTGTCTAAATTTTTGTTTGAGCAAACCAAAGCAGTGCTCAATTACATATCTATTTTTTGCAAGTAGGTAATTGTAGTTTCTCTGCCGCCGAGTCAAATTGCCTCTATCTTGAAATGGAGTTAGACAATGTCTCAAGCAAGGATAGCCACTATCTCCAAGCATAAAATAATACCACACTTTTCTTCTAGTGTATCAAACAAAGGTGATGACCGAAACACCCGACTGTCATGAACAGATCCTGGGTAACCCACAAGAATATCGCGAATTCTTCTGTTGTGGTCGCATACAATTTGTGCCTAAAAAACAACAAAGTGATCACTAGCAAATAAAAAAAGCGCAAAGTTCCACAATCAATAAAAGTGTGAAGATGAATTTTTAAACCTATCCAACATTACCTGAATGGAATGAAAATGTTTCCTGTTCAAATATGAGTCTGGATCCTCCTGTGGCTTATCAATTCTAATGTGTGTGCCATCAATGATCCCAATGATGCCAGGAAAATCCCTTTCTCTAAAATGCCGCGCAATTTCAATTTTTTCTTCATTAGTTGGCCAGGTTATAACTTCCACAGACAAGTTGGATAGAAAATGTGTGACTCTCTTTACAATTTTATGCAGGGAACTGATAGTGATGCCAAATCGGTCAGATACATCTCTAAAACTAGCAGCTTCGTTACTTGCAAACCATAGAAAGGCTGTCATTATCTTAAACGGAATTATTTTTTCTGAGTCTCCTTCTTGATAGTGGTAGTACTGGGAGGTTTCATATCTATTTGCTAGCTGTAGCGCTAGATTCCTACTTATTCTAAAGTGTTCTATAAATTGTTGATCACTAAATTGTGGCACAGTGTCTTCAAAAAAGTTTGCATTTTTTGATACCTCAAAAAGGTCCACTAACTCTTCCAGATCTTCTTCACTAGAACTAAACTGCATAACCTGGAAAGACACGATGTATACATTATTTTTGTTTTTATAACCACGAGAACATTACCTCCATATAATTATTTTACAAATGTGGGCACCAGTTCTTTTTATCTTGTTTCTTTCACTCTGCTGACATATGAGTGAATTCAAACCTGTGATTCAATAGTAAATCTGCAGAACATCACTCACAAATTTAGAGGTTAGGATTCGTTCGGAATTAAATACCCTTGCCTCGATTCGAGAATCTATGGAACGCGTTGGGAACAAGTCCCAAACTTAAGAGGGGTGCTCCATGAACATAGAATTTTTGATCTGGAGGGAGAATTTTTGCCACCGCGAACGGCCAATTTACAACTGCGCATGTGCTGACATCCTGAACATGTTCGGAATCGGCTCCGCGAAAATAGCTAATACTAACATTGACGTACTACAACCGTTACATCATGGATTTTGATGACGAAGGTCGATTGTTTGGTGCTTTCTACCATATATAGCCTGTGAGCAAGATTCCCAGTCTGCTCACCGCTGTTGGTTCTGCATCTCCACATAATACGTAACGGTCCCGCTTGATTTAATATTTTTATGTATGTACGGGGGTTGATTAATATTTTAATAATGATTTGAATTAAAATACGATAATTCCAGAACGCGTATGCCCCGTTTCCTTAATGGGGAAAAGGATTGTTTTTAACATTGATGTGCCCTTATGTAATAATTTTATTTAAACAATTACGCATACATGCAGAGTGGGCGGAGCTAGCTGAAATTAATTTCCCTCTTCTGATTAAAGTAAAATTCGGCACTTGGTAGTTTTTGTGGTGTCATTGATCACGTATCCAAAGTCGAAATGTCAAAAAAAACAAAATGGCCGAAGGATTTTTTGAAAATTGACGTATAAATGTGAAATTCTAGATACGGGGGTGTCTTAGGTCGCCGATCACAAATCCAAAATCAAAATGTCAAAAAAAAACAAAATGGCGGAAGATTTTTTTGAAAATTGACGTATGAATGTGAAATTTTAGATACGGGGTGTCTTAGGTCACCGATCACGAATCCATAATCAAAATGTCAAAAAAAACAAAATGGCGGAAGATTTTTTTGAAAATTGACGTATAAATGTGAAATTTTAGATACGGGGGTGTCTTAGGTCGCCGATCACAAATCCAAAATGAAAATGTCAAAAAAAACAAAATGGCGGAACAGTTTTTTGAAAATTGACGTATGAATGTGAAATTTTGGATACGGGAGTGTTTGTGGTTGCTTATTACGTCTTCAATTTGGCGATTCTTCGAAGCGTGACTGAACAGGTCTTAAATTTAATACTTCATTTTTTCTTAACGATAGTAGATTTGAAAACATCAGAATAGTATTACCTTTCTCGCTCTTGAGTTTGTACCAGTCTGTGTAAAAAAACAGTTCGAGAAGAATTTTAAATAAAATATACTATTGGCTAAATAAAATATATGTAGGGGTGCTTCGAAAACAAACTGTGCAATGAACAGTACCTGTCTGGAACAGTATGTCGGTGAAACTTATAAAGATTGGGTAAGCGTTCTTGTATTATACTTTTTAATTTTGAAATTATGCACTCCCTATGTGAACCACCCCGAGCCGCCACTGCAATAAGTACGTAATAACCCAGAAATTCACATCACATTTAACGAAAGGACAAGATGTAATGTAAGATAATATGAATGTAGAAACAGGAATTATAACAGGTGGGTTTTCTTCTTCCAAATCTTTATGGTTGCAGTGATCAACAGATAGAACGGTTTTCTTATGGTAACAATTCTGCTATGTATTTAGACAAACTAAAATCTTATCAATTACTGTCGGGCAATGATAACAGAAAATACCTGAAACCAATACATTTGGAAAGTGAACAGAAAAACGTTCTACTTTCAGTCTATTTTAAAACGTTTTAAAAATTCAAATAGGAAAACAAAAATAAATGATGTAGAAGTAATCAAGAAAAATAAAAAATATGAATTTGTTGTTGCTTATCTTACACTATAATTTAAAACTGTAAACCACAAATTTATCATTGTTTCGTGGTAAAATGCTTTCGTAATTTTATACATCACAAGTCGTGAAGTTCAATTGCTATTCCTCTCCTAAGTATCTCGTTCTGCACTAGCAAAACAGGATCTAAAGACGTAAATAGCAAGAAATACTACCCATCATTTACACAACTCGAACAAAGAAAAAAACGTTCATATATAAGTGTTTGAATAGCTGAAACTACTTAGTTTTATACATTCCCTGGCATTAAGAAAAAAGACCTTGTCACTGTAAGTAAATGTTTTATCATTTTAAATAATACAGTAATGTATCCTAAAATGTCAGCAAGATTTAGACTGGATAGATGTATTTAAAGGACATACTCAAATCAGTTACTGTTAGAATGTCACATTGTTCTTTTTTATAATGCTACTAGTAGAATAAATAATCATATCCCCGCTCAAAAATAAAATTAAAAATTATTCTGCAATAAATTCATTAAATTATAAAGAGAAATAACATTCTTTTTGAAATCATTAAGATTATCGAATTTTTATAAGTTTTCTCGCTTACTTAAAGCTAAATTAAGTAATTTTGAATTATTTTGTCTTAGTATATAAAAATAATAATTATATTTCCTACTTGGCACTTAATTAAGCAAACTAATTGCAAAAATTAATCCTGGATGACATTCGAACTCACGACCTCCTAATCACTAGACAGGTCCTCTATCCATCGAGCCACCAAGAGTGCATAAATTTACTAGATTTACTACATTTAAATAGTTTTTCATTATTTTTCCAGTATTTAAAAATTATGTTTATATTTTCTGATTGGGACTGTTTAACTAGGAAATTTAGTTGCAAAAATTATCCTTTGGTAAAATTCGATCTGATGACTTCCCATTCGCTAGTTAGGCACTCTCTGCAATTAAATCCTATCTCGTACATTAGCCAAAATATTATTTAAAATGTCTCTGACTTTGTTAATTGCAGTAAGCAAAACTACTGCAATTTGCAATCATATTACTAATCTCATTATCTCTCTAAAGCCCTTATTCTTCGAAATCTTTATCAATTAAACTTGTAAATTGACTATACCATCGAATATGGAAAAAGACAATCTTATTAAAGAGGAACTGATAGTAATGATGTGCAACGTTGTATTAAAACAAAAGTAAAATGAAGTGAATAAGCCACACCTTCGTTTATACTTACTAGACTATAAGTAACCTATTTTCCATTTCTGTTTAATACTGTACCTCCCAAAGCGTATGTGAAATTGATGTTATTAAGGTTTTATACGTATTAAATCTTCCATTTATTTTTTTACTTTCCGTTCTTGATAAATGTTTTATTTATTACGTATGATTTGTATTGCCTTCCAGTGTAATTCATCACTTACTAGAAAGAAAATAAAGTACTTCTGTACTACTAAACAAAAGTATATCGTTGTCTCTTTGTTTATTAAATTGTCTTGTCTCATGGTCTAATCTTTCTACTACTGATTCTATTGTCTTCAACGGATCCCATTATTGGAATGCATTAATGGACTTGGACAAACTTTGTAATAGCATAAATATACCTAAATTCGACAACCCTATGATGCCCAAATACTTTGCTAAGTTTTATTTCTACTATTAAGATTATTTGCACTAATCTACGCTACATTTCTTAACATATTTTACAAAATGAATTTCTAATTTCTTATATGTACAATTGTTATGATTTATTATAATAGTATATTATGCAATGAGCATTTAATGATAGCTATTAAGACACGAGTAAGAGAATTACAATACGAGGCGAAGCCGAGTATTGTAATGAATACGAGTGTCTTAATAGCCATTAAATGCGAGTTGCATACACTATTTTTTCTACGACCCCATAATAAAACATATTTTTTGAACAATCCATTTGATAAATAGAGCGTAAAAGTTTCCGTACGTTTTTGCGAATTTGCAGGTAATAAATTGTTCGTGGCTACTAAG